>JAOTQM010000578.1:0-68795 GCA_026939265.1 Oreonectes daqikongensis
TGCCCCGGAACATAACACACCAGGTTTTGCTCTTGCTGAGCGAAGCAAAACTTTTCAAAAACCACGTCGAGCTGAAAGGCGTTCTTTTGACGTGGGGAACATGAATGGGACACGTAAGAATTCAAGACACGAAACAAATGTAAAAACGAAAGTTTAATTTGATATTAATATTAGGCCTGTCTTTAACGACAGTCCAAACGGAAAACGGAGGCAGCGAGGCCGACGGTGCAGACAGAGCCAGCTGGGTCTGAGCGTTCTTCAAAGAGCCCGCTTTTACCGGCAACATTCGCTTACGGCCATACCACCCTGAGCACGCCCGATCTCGTCTGATCTCGGAAGCTAAGCCGGGTCGGGCCTGGTTAGTACTTGGATGGGAGACCGCCTGGGAATACCAGGTGCTGTAAGCTTTTGGTCTGGGCTTTTCTTCCACCTTGACACGAACGCCCAATGGGTGCAGTGGTCATCTTCATAGCCTTTTACGCTGCTCGGGGATTCCGCTTTCCGTCCGTGCGGCGTGCCCTGTCTCTATGCTCCAGGTGCGCCAAGGGGCAGCTCAGCCTCGTCCTCCACCGGTGTGCGGCCGGGGCTTTATTTCTTTCTTTTCGGGCAAACTCCGGGCAGGACGATTTTAAAAAAAAAACGGGACATGTAAAGAATTCTATAGACGCCGTTTGACTACAAAATGAATGCTTCATTTGCTGGCTAACAACTGACTTCGAAACAAGGACGGGCGGCATACGTACGAATGTAAGACACGAACCCATATTAAATGAAAGTTTAATTTGCTCTTGACATTAAGCCTGTTTTTAGGACTGCTCCAAAGATCTGCGTGAAGATGGGTGACAGGTCCTCCGCACAGACATTCAGGCAGGAGGGCGAGAAATTGTCTGGGCAAGGAGCTCTCATTTACTACTCGTTTTACCTGTATCAGTAACGGAGTGTTCTAGATATAACAGAGAAGTTAAGTTGTAAAAAACCCAACAACATGTATATTTCAGTGTTCGTGGTAAAAAAAAAAAATAGCACGATCGCAGGGGACAAGCAGCAAGCTGAAGGGACAGGAACATGCAAGAATGAAATAAATTGCGACTTGAATGCTAGAGTTTATTTCAAGGCTCCGTCATTGATTTGTTTCAACGTAAAATGCCCCGGAACATAACACACCAAGGTTTTGCTCTTGCTGAGCGAAGCAAAACTTTTCAAAAACCACGTCGAGCTGAAAGGCGTTCTTTTGACGTGGGGAACATGATGGGACACGTAGAGAATTCAAGACACGAAACAAATGTAAAAACGAAAGTTTAATTTGATATTAATATTAGGCCTGTCTTTACGACAGTCCAAACGGAAAACGGAGGCAGCGAGGCCGACGGGTGCAGACAGAGCCAGCTGGGTCTGAGCGTTCTTCAAAGAGCCCGCTTTTACCGGCAACATTCGCTTACGCCATACCACCCTGAGCACGCCCGATCTCGTCTGATCTCGGAAGCTAAGCCGGGTCGGGCCTGGTTAGTACTTGGATGGAGACCGCCTGGGAATACCAGGTGCTGTAAGCTTTTGTCTGGGCTTTTCTTCCACCTTGACAACGACCGCCCATGGGTGCAGTGGTCATCTTCATAGCCTTTTACGCTGCTCGGGGATTCCGCTTTTTCCGTCCGTGCGGCGTGCCCTGTCTCTATGCTCCAGGTGCGCCAAGGGCAGCTCAGCCTCGTCCTCCTCCACCGGTGTGCGGCCGGGGGCTTTATTTCTTTCTTTTCGGGCAAACTCCGGGGCAGGACGATTTAAAAAAAAAAATGGGACATGTAAAGAATTCTATAGACGCCGTTTGACTACAAAATGAATGCTTCATTTGCTGGCTAACAACTGACTTCGAAACAAGGACGGGCGGCATACGTACGAATGTAAGACACGAAACCAATATTAAATGAAAGTTTAATTTGCTCTTGACATTAAGCCTGTTTTTAGGACTGCTCCAAAGATCTGCGTGAAGATGGGTGACAGGTCCTCCGCACAGACATTCAGCAGGAGGGCGAGAAATTGTCTGGGCAAGGAGCTCTCATTTACTCGTTTTACCTGTATCAGTAACGGAGTGTTCTAGATATAACAGAGAAAGTTAAGTTGTAAAAACCCAACAACATGTATATTTCAGTGTTCGTGGTAAAAAAAAAAAAAGCACGATCGCAGGGGACAAGCAGCAAGCTGAAGGGACAGGAACATGCAAAGAATGAAATAAATTGCGACTTGAATGCTAGAGTTTATTTCAAGGCTCCGTCATTGATTTGTTTCACAACGTAAAATGCCCCGGAACATAACACACCCACCAAGGTTTGCTCTTGCTGAGCGAAGCAAAACTTTTCAAAAACCACGTCGAGCTGAAAGGCGTTCTTTTGACGTGGGGAACATGAATGGGACACGTAGAGAATTCAAGACACGAAACAAATGTAAAAACGAAAGTTTAATTTGATATTAATATTAGGCCTGTCTTTACGACAGTCCAAACGGAAAACGGAGGCAGCGAGGCCGACGGGTGCAGACAGAGCCAGCTGGGTCTGAGCGTTCTTCAAAGAGCCCGCTTTTACCGGCAACATTCGCTTACGGCCATACCACCCTGAGCACGCCCGATCTCGTCTGATCTCGGAAGCTAAGCCGGGTCGGGCCTGGTTAGTACTTGGATGGGAGACCGCCTGGGAATACCAGGTGCTGTAAGCTTTTGGTCTGGGCTTTTCTTCCACCTTGACACGAACGCCCAATGGGTGCAGTGGTCATCTTCATAGCCTTTTACGCTGCTCGGGGATTCCGCTTTCCGTCCGTGCGGCGTGCCCTGTCTCTATGCTCCAGGTGCGCCAAGGGGCAGCTCAGCCTCGTCCTCCACCGGTGTGCGGCCGGGGGCTTTATTTCTTTCTTTTCGGGCAAACTCTCGGGGCAGGACGATTTAAAAAAAAAAAGGGACATGTAAAGAATTCTATAGACGCCGTTTGACTACAAATGAATGCTTCATTTGCTGGCTAACAACTGACTTCGAAACAAGGACGGGCGGCATACGTACGAATGTAAGACACGAAACCAATATTAAATGAAAGTTTAATTTGCTCTTGACATTAAGCCTGTTTTTAGGACTGCTCCAAAGATCTGCGTGAAGATGGGTGACAGGTCCTCCGCACAGACATTCAGGCAGGAGGGCGAGAAATTGTCTGGGCAAGGAGCTCTCATTTACTCGTTTTAACTGTATCAGTAACGGAGTGTTCTAGATATAACAGAGAAAGTTAAGTTGTAAAAAACCCAACAACATGTATATTTCAGTGTTCGTGGTAAAAAAAAAAAAAGCACGATCGCAGGGGACAAGCAGCAAGCTGAAGGGACAGGAACATGCAAAGAATGAAATAAATTGCGACTTGAATGCTAGAGTTTATTTCAAGGCTCCGTCATTGATTTTTTTCAACAACGTAAAATGCCCCGGAACATAACACACCAAGGTTTTGCTCTTGCTGAGCGAAGCAAAACTTTTCAAAACCACGTCGAGCTGAAAGGCGTTCTTTTGACGTGGGGAACATGAATGGGACACGTAGAGAATTCAAGACACGAAACAAATGTAAAAACGAAAGTTTAATTTGATATTAATATTAGGCCTGTCTTTACGACAGTCCAAACGAAAACGAGGCAGCGAGGCCGACGGGTGCAGACAGAGCCAGCTGGGTCTGAGCGTTCTTCAAAGAGCCCGCTTTTACCGGCAACATTCGCTTACGGCCATACCACCCTGAGCACGCCCGATCTCGTCTGATCTCGGAAGCTAAGCCGGGTCGGGCCTGGTTAGTACTTGGATGGGAGACCGCCTGGGAATACCAGGTGCTGTAAGCTTTTGGTCTGGGCTTTTCTTCCACCTTGACACGAACGCCCAATGGGTGCAGTGGTCATCTTCATAGCCTTTTACGCTGCTCGGGGATTCCGCTTTCCGTCCGTGCGGCGTGCCCTGTCTCTATGCTCCAGGTGCGCCAAGGGGCAGCTCAGCCTCGTCCTCCACCGGTGTGCGGCCGGGGGCTTTATTTCTTTCTTTTCGGGCAAACTCCGGGGCAGGACGATTTAAAAAAAAAAAGGGACATGTAAAGAATTCTATAGACGCCGTTTGACTAAAAATGAATGCTTCATTTGCTGGCTAACAACTGACTTCGAAACAAGGACGGGCGGCATACGTACGAATGTAAGACACGAAACCAATATTAAATGAAAGTTTAATTTGCTCTTGACATTAAGCCTGTTTTTAGGACTGCTCCAAAGATCTGCGTGAAGATGGGTGACAGGTCCTCCGCACAGACATTCAGGCAGGAGGGCGAGAAATTGTCTGGGCAAGGAGCTCTCATTTACTCGTTTTACCTGTATCAGTAACGGAGTGTTCTAGATATAACAGAGAAAGTTAAGTTGTAAAAAACCCAACAACATGTATATTTCAGTGTTCGTGGTAAAAAAAAAAAAAATAGCACGATCGCAGGGGACAAGCAGCAAGCTGAAGGGACAGGAACATGCAAAGAATGAAATAAATTGCGACTTGAATGCTAGAGTTTATTTCAAGGCTCCGTCATTGATTTGTTTCAACGTAAAATGCCCCGGAACATAACACACCAAGGTTTTGCTCTTGCTGAGCGAAGCAAAACTTTTCAAAAACCACGTCGAGCTGAAAGGCGTTCTTTTGACGTGGGGAACATGAATGGGACACGTAGAGAATTCAAGACACGAAACAATTGTAAAAACGAAAGTTTAATTTGATATTAATATTAGGCCTGTCTTTACGACAGTCCAAACGGAAAACGGAGGCAGCGAGGCCGACGGGTGCAGACAGAGCCAGCTGGGTCTGAGCGTTCTTCAAAGAGCCCGCTTTTACCGGCAACATTCGCTTACGGCCATACCACCCTGAGCACGCCCGATCTCGTCTGATCTCGGAAGCTAAGCCGGGTCGGGCCTGGTTAGTACTTGGATGGGAGACCGCCTGGGAATACCAGGTGCTGTAAGCTTTTGGTCTGGGCTTTTCTTCCACCTTGACACGAACGCCCAATGGGTGCAGTGGTCATCTTCATAGCCTTTTACGCTGCTCGGGGATTCCGCTTTCCGTCCGTGCGGCGTGCCCTGTCTCTATGCTCCAGGTGCGCCAAGGGGCAGCTCAGCCTCGTCCTCCACCGGTGTGCGGCCGGGGGCTTTATTTCTTTCTTTTCGGGCAAACTCCGGGGCAGGACGATTTAAAAAAAAAAAGGGACATGTAAAGAATTCTATAGACGCCGTTTGACTACAAAATGAATGCTTCATTTGCTGGCTAACAACTGACTTCGAAACAAGGACGGGCGGCATACGTACGAATGTAAGACACGAAACCAATATTAAATGAAAGTTTAATTTGCTCTTGACATTAAGCCTGTTTTTAGGACTGCTCCAAAGATCTGCGTGAAGATGGGTGACAGGTCCTCCGCACAGACATTCAGGCAGGAGGGCGAGAAATTGTCTGGGCAAGGAGCTCTCATTTACTCGTTTTACCTGTATCAGTAACGGAGTGTTCTAGATATAACAGAGAAAGTTAAGTTGTAAAAACCCAACAACATGTATATTTCAGTGTTCGTGGTAAATAAAAAACAAAAGCACGATCGCAGGGGACAAGCAGCAAGCTGAAGGGACAGGAACATGCAAAGAATGAAATAAATTGCGACTTGAATGCTAGAGTTTATTTCAAGGCTCCGTCATTGATTTGTTTCAACGTAAAATGCCCCGGAACATAACACACCAAGGTTTTGCTCTTGCTGAGCGAAGCAAAACTTTTCAAAAACCACGTCGAGCTGAAAGGCGTTCTTTTGACGTGGGGAACATGAATGGGACACGTAGAGAATTCAAGACACGAAACAATGTAAAAACGAAAGTTTAATTTGATATTAATATTAGGCCTGTCTTTACGACAGTCCAAACGGAAAACGGAGGCAGCGAGGCCGACGGGTGCAGACAGAGCCAGCTGGGTCTGAGCGTTCTTCAAAGAGCCCGCTTTTACCGGCAACATTCGCTTACGGCCATACCACCCTGAGCACGCCCGATCTCGTCTGATCTCGGAAGCTAAGCCGGGTCGGGCCTGGTTAGTACTTGGATGGGAGACCGCCTGGGAATACCAGGTGCTGTAAGCTTTTGGTCTGGGCTTTTCTTCCACCTTGACACGAACGCCCAATGGGTGCAGTGGTCATCTTCATAGCCTTTTACGCTGCTCGGGGATTCCGCTTTCCGTCCGTGCGGCGTGCCCTGTCTCTATGCTCCAGGTGCGCCAAGGGGCAGCTCAGCCTCGTCCTCCACCGGTGTGCGGCCGGGGGCTTTATTTCTTTCTTTTCGGGCAAACTCCGGGGCAGGACGATTTAAAAAAAAAAAACGGGACATGTAAAGAATTCTATAGACGCCGTTTGACTTCAAAATGAATGCTTCATTTGCTGGCTAACAACTGACTTCGAAACAAGGACGGGCGGCATACGTACGAATGTAAGACACGAAACCAATATTAAATGAAAGTTTAATTTGCTCTTGACATTAAGCCTGTTTTTAGGACTGCTCCAAAGATCTGCGTGAAGATGGGTGACAGGTCCTCCGCACAGACATTCAGGCAGGAGGGCGAGAAATTGTCTGGGCAAGGAGCTCTCATTTACTCGTTTTACCTGTATCAGTAACGGAGTGTTCTAGATATAACAGAGAAAGTTAAGTTGTAAAAAACCCAACAACATGTATATTTCAGTGTTCGTGGTAAAAAAAAAAAATAGCACGATCGCAGGGGACAAGCAGCAAGCTGAAGGGACAGGAACATGCAAAGAATGAAATAAATTGCGACTTGAATGCTAGAGTTTATTTCAAGGCTCCGTCATTGATTTGTTTCAACGTAAAATGCCCCGGAACATAACACACCAAGGTTTTGCTCTTGCTGAGCGAAGCAAAACTTTTCAAAAACCACGTCGAGCTGAAAGGCGTTCTTTTGACGTGGGGAACATGAATGGGACACGTAGAGAATTCAAGACACGAAACAATGTAAAAACGAAAGTTTAATTTGATATTAATATTAGGCCTGTCTTTACGACAGTCCAAACGGAAAACGGAGGCAGCGAGGCCGACGGGTGCAGACAGAGCCAGCTGGGTCTGAGCGTTCTTCAAAGAGCCCGCTTTTACCGGCAACATTCGCTTACGGCCATACCACCCTGAGCACGCCCGATCTCGTCTGATCTCGGAAGCTAAGCCGGGTCGGGCCTGGTTAGTACTTGGATGGGAGACCGCCTGGGAATACCAGGTGCTGTAAGCTTTTGGTCTGGGCTTTTCTTCCACCTTGACACGAACGCCCAATGGGTGCAGTGGTCATCTTCATAGCCTTTTACGCTGCTCGGGGATTCCGCTTTCCGTCCGTGCGGCGTGCCCTGTCTCTATGCTCCAGGTGCGCCAAGGGGCAGCTCAGCCTCGTCCTCCACCGGTGTGCGGCCGGGGGCTTTATTTCTTTCTTTTCGGGCAAACTCCGGGGCAGGACGATTTAAAAAAAAAAATGGGACATGTAAAGAATTCTATAGACGCCGTTTGACTACAAAATGAATGCTTCATTTGCTGGCTAACAACTGACTTCGAAACAAGGACGGGCGGCATACGTACGAATGTAAGACACGAAACCAATATTAAATGAAAGTTTAATTTGCTCTTGACATTAAGCCTGTTTTTAGGACTGCTCCAAAGATCTGCGTGAAGATGGGTGACAGGTCCTCCGCACAGACATTCAGGCAGGAGGGCGAGAAATTGTCTGGGCAAGGAGCTCTCATTTACTCGTTTTACCTGTATCAGTAACGGAGTGTTCTAGATATAACAGAGAAAGTTAAGTTGTAAAAAACCCAACAACATGTATATTTCAGTGTTCGTGGTAAAAAAAAAAAAGCACGATCGCAGGGGACAAGCAGCAAGCTGAAGGGACAGGAACATGCAAAGAATGAAATAAATTGCGACTTGAATGCTAGAGTTTATTTCAAGGCTCCGTCATTGATTTGTTTCAACGTAAAATGCCCCGGAACATAACACACCAAGGTTTTGCTCTTGCTGAGCGAAGCAAAACTTTTCAAAAACCACGTCGAGCTGAAAGGCGTTCTTTTGACGTGGGGAACATGAATGGGACACGTAGAGAATTCAAGACACGAAACAAATGTAAAAACGAAAGTTTAATTTGATATTAATATTAGGCCTGTCTTTACGACAGTCCAAACGGAAAACGGAGGCAGCGAGGCCGACGGGTGCAGACAGAGCCAGCTGGGTCTGAGCGTTCTTCAAAGAGCCCGCTTTTACCGGCAACATTCGCTTACGGCCATACCACCCTGAGCACGCCCGATCTCGTCTGATCTCGGAAGCTAAGCCGGGTCGGGCCTGGTTAGTACTTGGATGGGAGACCGCCTGGGAATACCAGGTGCTGTAAGCTTTTGGTCTGGGCTTTTCTTCCACCTTGACACGAACGCCCAATGGGTGCAGTGGTCATCTTCATAGCCTTTTACGCTGCTCGGGGATTCCGCTTTCCGTCCGTGCGGCGTGCCCTGTCTCTATGCTCCAGGTGCGCCAAGGGGCAGCTCAGCCTCGTCCTCCACCGGTGTGCGGCCGGGGGCTTTATTTCTTTCTTTTCGGGCAAACTCCGGGGCAGGACGATTTAAAAAAAAAAAAGGGACATGTAAAGAATTCTATAGACGCCGTTTGACTACAAAATGAATGCTTCATTTGCTGGCTAACAACTGACTTCGAAACAAGGACGGGCGGCATACGTACGAATGTAAGACACGAAACCAATATTAAATGAAAGTTTAATTTGCTCTTGACATTAAGCCTGTTTTTAGGACTGCTCCAAAGATCTGCGTGAAGATGGGTGACAGGTCCTCCGCACAGACATTCAGGCAGGAGGGCGAGAAATTGTCTGGGCAAGGAGCTCTCATTTACTCGTTTTACCTGTATCAGTAACGGAGTGTTCTAGATATAACAGAGAAAGTTAAGTTGTAAAAAACCCAACAACATGTATATTTCAGTGTTCGTGGTAAAAAAAAAATAGCACGATCGCAGGGGACAAGCAGCAAGCTGAAGGGACAGGAACATGCAAAGAATGAAATAAATTGCGACTTGAATGCTAGAGTTTATTTCAAGGCTCCGTCATTGATTTGTTTCAACGTAAAATGCCCCGGAACATAACACACCAAGGTTTTGCTCTTGCTGAGCGAAGCAAAACTTTTCAAAAACCACGTCGAGCTGAAAGGCGTTCTTTTGACGTGGGGAACATGAATGGGACACGTAGAGAATTCAAGACACGAAACAATGTAAAAACGAAAGTTTAATTTGATATTAATATTAGGCCTGTCTTTACGACAGTCCAAACGGAAAACGGAGGCAGCGAGGCCGACGGGTGCAGACAGAGCCAGCTGGGTCTGAGCGTTCTTCAAAGAGCCCGCTTTTACCGGCAACATTCGCTTACGGCCATACCACCCTGAGCACGCCCGATCTCGTCTGATCTCGGAAGCTAAGCCGGGTCGGGCCTGGTTAGTACTTGGATGGGAGACCGCCTGGGAATACCAGGTGCTGTAAGCTTTTGGTCTGGGCTTTTCTTCCACCTTGACACGAACGCCCAATGGGTGCAGTGGTCATCTTCATAGCCTTTTACGCTGCTCGGGGATTCCGCTTTCCGTCCGTGCGGCGTGCCCTGTCTCTATGCTCCAGGTGCGCCAAGGGGCAGCTCAGCCTCGTCCTCCACCGGTGTGCGGCCGGGGGCTTTATTTCTTTCTTTTCGGGCAAACTCCGGGGCAGGACGATTTAAAAAAAAAAAAGGGACATGTAAAGAATTCTATAGACGCCGTTTGACTACAAAATGAATGCTTCATTTGCTGGCTAACAACTGACTTCGAAACAAGGACGGGCGGCATACGTACGAATGTAAGACACGAAACCAATATTAAATGAAAGTTTAATTTGCTCTTGACATTAAGCCTGTTTTTAGGACTGCTCCAAAGATCTGCGTGAAGATGGGTGACAGGTCCTCCGCACAGACATTCAGGCAGGAGGGCGAGAAATTGTCTGGGCAAGGAGCTCTCATTTACTCGTTTTACCTGTATCAGTAACGGAGTGTTCTAGATATAACAGAGAAAGTTAAGTTGTAAAAAACCCAACAACATGTATATTTCAGTGTTCGTGGTAAATAAAAAACAAAAGCACGATCGCAGGGGACAAGCAGCAAGCTGAAGGGACAGGAACATGCAAAGAATGAAATAAATTGCGACTTGAATGCTAGAGTTTATTTCAAGGCTCCGTCATTGATTTGTTTCAACGTAAAATGCCCCGGAACATAACACACCAAGGTTTTGCTCTTGCTGAGCGAAGCAAAACTTTTCAAAAACCACGTCGAGCTGAAAGGCGTTCTTTTGACGTGGGGAACATGAATGGGACACGTAGAGAATTCAAGACACGAAACAATGTAAAAACGAAAGTTTAATTTGATATTAATATTAGGCCTGTCTTTACGACAGTCCAAACGGAAAACGGAGGCAGCGAGGCCGACGGGTGCAGACAGAGCCAGCTGGGTCTGAGCGTTCTTCAAAGAGCCCGCTTTTACCGGCAACATTCGCTTACGGCCATACCACCCTGAGCACGCCCGATCTCGTCTGATCTCGGAAGCTAAGCCGGGTCGGGCCTGGTTAGTACTTGGATGGGAGACCGCCTGGGAATACCAGGTGCTGTAAGCTTTTGGTCTGGGCTTTTCTTCCACCTTGACACGAACGCCCAATGGGTGCAGTGGTCATCTTCATAGCCTTTTACGCTGCTCGGGGATTCCGCTTTCCGTCCGTGCGGCGTGCCCTGTCTCTATGCTCCAGGTGCGCCAAGGGGCAGCTCAGCCTCGTCCTCCACCGGTGTGCGGCCGGGGGCTTTATTTCTTTCTTTTCGGGCAAACTCCGGGGCAGGACGATTTAAAAAAAAAACGGGACATGTAAAGAATTCTATAGACGCCGTTTGACTACAAAATGAATGCTTCATTTGCTGGCTAACAACTGACTTCGAAACAAGGACGGGCGGCATACGTACGAATGTAAGACACGAAACCAATATTAAATGAAAGTTTAATTTGCTCTTGACATTAAGCCTGTTTTTAGGACTGCTCCAAAGATCTGCGTGAAGATGGGTGACAGGTCCTCCGCACAGACATTCAGGCAGGAGGGCGAGAAATTGTCTGGGCAAGGAGCTCTCATTTACTCGTTTTACCTGTATCAGTAACGGAGTGTTCTAGATATAACAGAGAAAGTTAAGTTGTAAAAAACCCAACAACATGTATATTTCAGTGTTCGTGGTAAAAAAAAAAAAATAGCACGATCGCAGGGGACAAGCAGCAAGCTGAAGGGACAGGAACATGCAAAGAATGAAATAAATTGCGACTTGAATGCTAGAGTTTATTTCAAGGCTCCGTCATTGATTTGTTTCAACGTAAAATGCCCCGGAACATAACACACCAAGGTTTTGCTCTTGCTGAGCGAAGCAAAACTTTTCAAAAACCACGTCGAGCTGAAAGGCGTTCTTTTGACGTGGGGAACATGAATGGGACACGTAGAGAATTCAAGACACGAAACAATGTAAAAACGAAAGTTTAATTTGATATTAATATTAGGCCTGTCTTTACGACAGTCCAAACGGAAAACGGAGGCAGCGAGGCCGACGGGTGCAGACAGAGCCAGCTGGGTCTGAGCGTTCTTCAAAGAGCCCGCTTTTACCGGCAACATTCGCTTACGGCCATACCACCCTGAGGGCGCTAGAGAGCAACCAGGAAGTGTTTGGCTGCAGTTGGGAGAGGAAGGCTCTCTATTTTGAGTTTTATTTTTGTGTTTTCTGAAGGTTATTAGCCTTTTCTTACTTTTACTTAGCAGTATTTTGAGTTAAAAAACCACCTAACAGCAGCATTTTGCTGACTGGAGGGTGGTTAAGCTTTTTTTGTTTTTGTTTTTTATGGAAATGAAGGACAGATCAATGGATTATGACACTGGACTGGCTGAAGAAACACTGATGGTTAATGATTCTGGACTGGAAGGAGAAACAAGCATGGCAAACGATAATGGACTGGCACGAGGTACACGCAAGGCTAACGACACCGGAAGGGCAGGAGGAACAAGTACGGCAGACGACAATGGACTGGCAGGAGGAACAAGCATGGCAAACGACAATGGACTGGCACGAGGAACAAGCACGGCAAACGACAATGGACTGGCACGAGGAACAAGCACGGCAAACGAAAACGGACTGGCACGAGGACCACGCAAAGTTAACGACACTGAACTGGAAAAACGACTACGAGCTGGAAAGGAAAGAAACAAAGTAAGGAACAATTTTACTGAAAGGAAATATTTAAAAGAAGCCACGGTGATCGTGAATGTGGAAAATGTGAATGAAGGGAGAGCGGAGGACATTATTAAAGCGGTAATAGAAAAATGTGGACATGGGAAAATTTTAGCTGTAAGACCAAGACAAGGGAAGGAATATGAACTGACGATGGAAAAGGAGGAGGAGTGCGATAAACTGATGGATGGTCTGAGAGTGAGAGGAATTGTATGTGAGGTGAAAAATCTACACAACCGGGATTATGTTGTTTCCTTCATGCACCTGCCCGTCTACCTGGAAGACAGCAAAATTTTAGAAAAATTGGATGGTTGGGGTGTTGAGCCCATGACAAAAATTAAAAGACGATGCTACCAGGGCACTGACATTGAGGATGGAACGAGGTTCCTAAAAGTTAGATTCCCCAAGGAGGTGGCATCATTGCCATATAGCACAAGGCTGGAGACAGCCGAAGGGCCACAACACTTCCGGGTAATGCACAGTCAGCAGGTGAAAACTTGTAGGCTGTGTATGAGCCCGGAGCACCTGCTGAAGGACTGCCCAAACTTCAAGTGCTACAAATGCGAGGAACGAGGCCACTTTGCAAGAGATTGCAATGCTGTCAGGTGCCCGGAGTGCGAAGAGATTTTAAATAAATGTGAATGTTGGATGGAGGGAGAGGAAGGAGGAAAGGAAAAACAGGTGGACGGACAGGTGCATGAAGGAAACAATGAGGAGGATGAACAAACTGATGGAGGACGGGAGGAACAAGGACTACAACAAAAGGAAACGAAAGAAACAACGAGCAACCGAGAAAAAGAGGACAACGGGAATAATATTGAAGGAACAATGGAGCAGGACAGTCAAATGATGGAAATGGAGATATTGGGCGTGGAGGGAGATGAACAAAGAATGGTAGATCAAAACAAAGAAACAGACAGTGAAGAGGAAACCAAGATGGACAGTATCGAAACAGAGATGAGAGGATATACAAGAAGAAGAACACTTAAGGTAAAACCAAATTTGGAAGGTGCAAGAAAAAAGACAAAAGCTAACAGATTTGATGTGTTAAGGGGCCTGGAGGGAGAAACTGACAAATAATGTCTTTTAAATATTTATTTTGTTTTTTTCCTTTAATGGTTTTAAGTTGTGTTACTTTTAATGCAAGAGGACTGATGGACATGCGTAAATTTGGGAAAGTACAGGAAAAATGTAAAAGCCAAGACATTATTGCATTACAAGAAACAAACTGGAATGAAAATGTGATGTTTGATTTTAAAAAGAGATGGGATGGAGGTATTTTATATAACAATGGAGATGGGAGATTTGGGAGAGGTGTGGCTTTTTTAATGAAAGATGATGTTTTTAAAGTAAGTAAAATTGTATACAAAGATAAGATGGGGAAATGTTTAGCGGTTGAGACAAAATATGAAGGAAGAGATTTGATTTTAGTAAATGTACATGCACCGGTGGGGGAGAAGGAAAAGAAAGAGTTTTTTAATGTTTTAAGGAATATTGTGGAAAAGTACAGAGAAATAATAATGATGGGGGATTTTAATACTGTTTTTAGTAAACAGGACATGGCTGAAGGAATGGTTTTTAAAAGTGATACGGGAAGAAAAGAATTAAAAATTTTGATGGATGAAAATAATATAATAGATGTTTGGAGAGAAAGAAATGAAAGGAAAAAAGAATTTTCAAGGAGACAAATAGTGGGGAATTTCATATGCCAAACTAGAATTGATTTTGTTTTATGTAGCAGAAATGTGGAGAATTTTATTGAAAAGATCAGGTATGAGGAAACAAGTCTTAGTGATCATAAATTTTTATTTTTTATATTGGACTGGAATAAAATGCAAAGAGGGCCGGGAGTATGGATTTTAAATACACAGATTTTAAAGAATGAAGGTTATATTGAAAATGTTAAAGAAATCATAGAGAAGGAGAAGGAAAACGGAATGTATGAAGAGGACAAGAGAATATGGTGGGAAAATGTAAAATTTCTTATAAAAAAATTCTCTATAAAATATTGTAGCTTAATGCAGAAATACAAAAGGTACAAAGAAAGAGAGATAAAAGAAGGTTTGGAATTGGAATTGAATAAAGACAATAAGGATGTAGAAAAGATAAAGGAAATGGAGGGAAAACTGAAAGACATAGAGGAAAAACAATATGAAGGGGCGAGGCTCAGAAGCAAAGCTAAATATGTGGTGGAGGGGGAAAAATGCACAAAATTCTTTTTTGATTTGGAAAAACAGAAAGGGAAAGCTGAAACGTTAAAAGAGATAAGAGGAAAAAATGGAGAAATCGTTGAAGGGAATGAAAAGATTTTAGAAGAAATAAAGTATTTTTATGAGGATCTGTTTAGTGCAAGAGGTGTGGAAGAGGAGGAAAAAAAGAAACTGTTGAATCAGATTAAAACAAAAATAAGCAAGGAAGACAAAGAAGAGTGTGACCAAGAAATCAGAGAAGAAGAGATTGAAAGAGCAATAGATGAACTAAATAAAAAGAAAAGTCCAGGAATAGATGGTTTGGGAACTGAATTTTATGTTTGTTTTAAAGGAGTTTTAACCAAGGTTTTAACCGAGGTTTTTAAAGACATTTTTGAAAAAGGAGAAATTAATGAGAGAACAAGGATGGGTTTAATGAAATTAATATATAAAAAGAAAGGAGAAAAAGTAGATTTAAAAAACTACAGGCCAATTACGATGTTGAATACAGATCTTAAAATTTTAGCCAAGGTTTTAGCGAACAGGTTAAAAGAAATAATACCAAGTATAATTACAACAAACCAAGCATATGGAGTTAAAGGAAGGGATATAGCGGACATAACGATGAGTATAAGAGATATGATGTGGTATATGAAGGATAAAAGGGAAGAAGGATATGTAATCAGTCTAGACTTTGAGAAAGCGTTTGATAGGGTTGAGCACAATTATTTATTTGAGGTTTTAAGGAGCTTTGGGTTTGGGGAGAATTTTACGAAATGGATTGAGATTTTATACAAAGGAGCATTAACAAAGATAAAATGTAATGGTTTTTTAACAGATTGTTTTAAAATCACACGATCGATCAGACAGGGGTGTCCACTTTCATCTTTGCTGTACTCACTCGTATCAGAACCGCTGGGACTACTTATCAAACAAAAGGAAGGAATAACAGGAATAGAGATTGAAAAAAACGAAGCAGAGGGAAAGGTTTTCCAATACGCTGACGATACGACGATAATTGTAAAGACTAAAGAAAGCGTTAAAGAAGTAATGAATATGGTGAATGAATACTGTAGAGGGTCTGGAAGCAAAATAAATGAGGATAAGACGATGTATATGAGATTTGGAAAAGCTATGGTTTTAAAGGATTGTTTTAACTTCAAAGAAGTGGAGGAAATGCGGATTTTAGGAATTTTAATGGGGAAAAACGAGAAGAAAACAAGAGATGAAATGTGGGAACAACTGATAACGGAGATAGAGAGAAAGTTGAATTTTTGGAAACTGAGGACTCTAAACTTGAAGGGGAAGGTTTTAATATTGAATGTTTTAATGGTTTCGAAATTGTGGTATGTGTTATATGTTTCTGAAATGCCTGTATGGACTGAGAAGAGGTTGAAGAAATGTTTTATTGATTTTTTATGGGAGGGAAAACCTGCAAGAATTGCTTATAACACAATTTTAGGGGAAGTGGAAAAGGGGGGTCTGGGTTTAATGGATGTGGAACAACGGAAAAATGCTCTGAGAGTGAAAATTGTAAAGAAATACCTAAACGGAGAAAATAAGACTGAGTGGAAGAAAACATTGAGGTATTTTTTAAATAGATGTGGCGATTTTAACATGGGAGAGGACATACTTTGGATGAAAACAAAAGTTTGGATGACAGAAAAGCTACCTGGATTTTATCGAGAAATGTTTAATGCTTGGGGAAAGCTTTTATTAAAAATTGAGTACGAGCCACATGGGAGAGAGACAATTTTAAACCAACCCCTGTTTTTAAATAGCTACATTTTAAAACAAGGAAAAGAACTGTTTTTTAAGAAATGGATGGAAGTTGGAATCACTAAAGTAAAAGATGTCTTATATGAGTTCAAAGAAGGTTTTTTACGAACGCAATATATTGTGGACACGATGGAGGAGGCAAAGGAAGAATATAATGTACAGGAAATAACAAATAAATTTGAAGACATTAAGAACGCAATACCAAAAAAATGGATTCAAAGTATAGAGTGTATGGAAGAAGAGCCAAAAGAGAAAAACATTTCTGTGAAATTAGGGGGAAAAATGCATGATTTTAAAGAATGTACTATAAAAGTGTTTTATTGTGTTTTTAGAGATGGTGTTTTCAAAGAGCCAGTTGCAAATAAGTACTGGGTGGAAAAATTCAAAGACTTAAAAGAAGAGTGTATATGGAAAAATATGAGAGGGAAATGTGTGGAGATAAAGTTGGAAGGTTTGGAATATTTTATAAGACACAAAGTGGTTTTTACTGATTTTATTTTAAATAAGATTGGGATGGAACAGAGTGCTTTGTGTAAAGTGTGTCAAGAAAAAGAAGAATGGATTTTACATATGTTTTTATATTGTAAAGAACTGCGAGAATTTTTAAGGAAATGCAAACATGTGGTGAAAGATTTGACTGAGGAATGGGACGAAAATGCAATGGAATGGGACAGAGTGGTGATGTTTGGTTGGGAAAAGAAATGTGAAAACAAAAAGTTTATAAATCTGTGGCTGATGTTAATGAAAAGTGCAATCTGGGAAAGAAGAACTGTGGCTAAAAAGGAAAAAATTATTTTGGATGTTTGGACTGTGTTGAAAAGAAAAACAGAATTATACATGAAAAGACTGTATGTGTATTTTAAATGTGAAAATATGTTGAATGCTTTTTATCATGTTTTTACACCACAAGTCTATTGTGTTTTAAATGCTCTTAAGTGGAATTTGCCAGAGAATGAAAGAGATTTCTGATTTTTGTTTATCTGTTTATTTTGTGTTGTGTTGATTTGTTTTAATTTTTTCTAATAAAAAAAAAAAAAAAAAAAAAAAAAAGCACGCCCGATCTCGTCTGATCTCGGAAGCTAAGCCGGGTCGGGCCTGGTTAGTACTTGGATGGGAGACCGCCTGGGAATACCAGGTGCTGTAAGCTTTTGGTCTGGGCTTTTCTTCCACCTTGACACGAACGCCCAATGGGTGCAGTGGTCATCTTCATAGCCTTTTACGCTGCTCGGGGATTCCGCTTTCCGTCCGTGCGGCGTGCCCTGTCTCTATGCTCCAGGTGCGCCAAGGGGCAGCTCAGCCTCGTCCTCCACCGGTGTGCGGCCGGGGGCTTTATTTCTTTCTTTTCGGGCAAACTCCGGGGCAGGACGATTTAAAAAAAAAAAGGGACATGTAAAGAATTCTATAGACGCCGTTTGACTACAAAATGAATGCTTCATTTGCTGGCTAACAACTGACTTCGAAACAAGGACGGGCGGCATACGTACGAATGTAAGACACGAAACCAATATTAAATGAAAGTTTAATTTGCTCTTGACATTAAGCCTGTTTTTAGGACTGCTCCAAAGATCTGCGTGAAGATGGGTGACAGGTCCTCCGCACAGACATTCAGGCAGGAGGGCGAGAAATTGTCTGGGCAAGGAGCTCTCATTTACTCGTTTTACCTGTATCAGTAACGGAGTGTTCTAGATATAACAGAGAAAGTTAAGTTGTAAAAAACCCAACAACATGTATATTTCAGTGTTCGTGGTAAATAAAAAACAAAAGCACGATCGCAGGGGACAAGCAGCAAGCTGAAGGGACAGGAACATGCAAAGAATGAAATAAATTGCGACTTGAATGCTAGAGTTTATTTCAAGGCTCCGTCATTGATTTGTTTCAACGTAAAATGCCCCGGAACATAACACACCAAGGTTTTGCTCTTGCTGAGCGAAGCAAAACTTTTCAAAAACCACGTCGAGCTGAAAGGCGTTCTTTTGACGTGGGGAACATGAATGGGACACGTAGAGAATTCAAGACACGAAACAATGTAAAAACGAAAGTTTAATTTGATATTAATATTAGGCCTGTCTTTACGACAGTCCAAACGGAAAACGGAGGCAGCGAGGCCGACGGGTGCAGACAGAGCCAGCTGGGTCTGAGCGTTCTTCAAAGAGCCCGCTTTTACCGGCAACATTCGCTTACGGCCATACCACCCTGAGCACGCCCGATCTCGTCTGATCTCGGAAGCTAAGCCGGGTCGGGCCTGGTTAGTACTTGGATGGGAGACCGCCTGGGAATACCAGGTGCTGTAAGCTTTTGGTCTGGGCTTTTCTTCCACCTTGACACGAACGCCCAATGGGTGCAGTGGTCATCTTCATAGCCTTTTACGCTGCTCGGGGATTCCGCTTTCCGTCCGTGCGGCGTGCCCTGTCTCTATGCTCCAGGTGCGCCAAGGGGCAGCTCAGCCTCGTCCTCCACCGGTGTGCGGCCGGGGGCTTTATTTCTTTCTTTTCGGGCAAACTCCGGGGCAGGACGATTTAAAAAAAAAAACGGGACATGTAAAGAATTCTATAGACGCCGTTTGACTACAAAATGAATGCTACATTTGCTGGCTAACAACTGACTTCGAAACAAGGACGGGCGGCATACGTACGAATGTAAGACACGAAACCAATATTAAATGAAAGTTTAATTTGCTCTTGACATTAAGCCTGTTTTTAGGACTGCTCCAAAGATCTGCGTGAAGATGGGTGACAGGTCCTCCGCACAGACATTCAGGCAGGAGGGCGAGAAATTGTCTGGGCAAGGAGCTCTCATTTACTCGTTTTACCTGTATCAGTAACGGAGTGTTCTAGATATAACAGAGAAAGTTAAGTTGTAAAAAACCCAACAACATGTATATTTCAGTGTTCGTGGTAAAAAAAAAAAAATAGCACGATCGCAGGGGACAAGCAGCAAGCTGAAGGGACAGGAACATGCAAAGAATGAAATAAATTGCGACTTGAATGCTAGAGTTTATTTCAAGGCTCCGTCATTGATTTGTTTCAACGTAAAATGCCCCGGAACATAACACACCAAGGTTTTGCTCTTGCTGAGCGAAGCAAAACTTTTCAAAAACCACGTCGAGCTGAAAGGCGTTCTTTTGACGTGGGGAACATGAATGGGACACGTAGAGAATTCAAGACACGAAACAAATGTAAAAACGAAAGTTTAATTTGATATTAATATTAGGCCTGTCTTTACGACAGTCCAAACGGAAAACGGAGGCAGCGAGGCCGACGGGTGCAGACAGAGCCAGCTGGGTCTGAGCGTTCTTCAAAGAGCCCGCTTTTACCGGCAACATTCGCTTACGGCCATACCACCCTGAGGGCGCTAGAGAGCAACCAGGAAGTGTTTGGCTGCAGTTGGGAGAGGAAGGCTCTCTATTTTGAGTTTTATTTTTGTGTTTTCTGAAGGTTATTAGCCTTTTCTTACTTTTACTTAGCAGTATTTTGAGTTAAAAAACCACCTAACAGCAGCATTTTGCTGACTGGAGGGTGGTTAAGCTTTTTTTTGTTTTTGTTTTTTATGGAAATGAAGGACAGATCAATGGATTATGACACTGGACTGGCTGAAGAAACACTGATGGTTAATGATTCTGGACTGGAAGGAGAAACAAGCATGGCAAACGATAATGGACTGGCACGAGGTACACGCAAGGCTAACGACACCGGAAGGGCAGGAGGAACAAGTACGGCAGACGACAATGGACTGGCAGGAGGAACAAGCATGGCAAACGACAATGGACTGGCACGAGGAACAAGCACGGCAAACGACAATGGACTGGCACGAGGAACAAGCACGGCAAACGAAAACGGACTGGCACGAGGACCACGCAAAGTTAACGACACTGAACTGGAAAAACGACTACGAGCTGGAAAGGAAAGAAACAAAGTAAGGAACAATTTTACTGAAAGGAAATATTTAAAAGAAGCCACGGTGATCGTGAATGTGGAAAATGTGAATGAAGGGAGAGCGGAGGACATTATTAAAGCGGTAATAGAAAAATGTGGACATGGGAAAATTTTAGCTGTAAGACCAAGACAAGGGAAGGAATATGAACTGACGATGGAAAAGGAGGAGGAGTGCGATAAACTGATGGATGGTCTGAGAGTGAGAGGAATTGTATGTGAGGTGAAAAATCTACACAACCGGGATTATGTTGTTTCCTTCATGCACCTGCCCGTCTACCTGGAAGACAGCAAAATTTTAGAAAAATTGGATGGTTGGGGTGTTGAGCCCATGACAAAAATTAAAAGACGATGCTACCAGGGCACTGACATTGAGGATGGAACGAGGTTCCTAAAAGTTAGATTCCCCAAGGAGGTGGCATCATTGCCATATAGCACAAGGCTGGAGACAGCCGAAGGGCCACAACACTTCCGGGTAATGCACAGTCAGCAGGTGAAAACTTGTAGGCTGTGTATGAGCCCGGAGCACCTGCTGAAGGACTGCCCAAACTTCAAGTGCTACAAATGCGAGGAACGAGGCCACTTTGCAAGAGATTGCAATGCTGTCAGGTGCCCGGAGTGCGAAGAGATTTTAAATAAATGTGAATGTTGGATGGAGGGAGAGGAAGGAGGAAAGGAAAAACAGGTGGACGGACAGGTGCATGAAGGAAACAATGAGGAGGATGAACAAACTGATGGAGGACGGGAGGAACAAGGACTACAACAAAAGGAAACGAAAGAAACAACGAGCAACCGAGAAAAAGAGGACAACGGGAATAATATTGAAGGAACAATGGAGCAGGACAGTCAAATGATGGAAATGGAGATATTGGGCGTGGAGGGAGATGAACAAAGAATGGTAGATCAAAACAAAGAAACAGACAGTGAAGAGGAAACCAAGATGGACAGTATCGAAACAGAGATGAGAGGATATACAAGAAGAAGAACACTTAAGGTAAAACCAAATTTGGAAGGTGCAAGAAAAAAGACAAAAGCTAACAGATTTGATGTGTTAAGGGGCCTGGAGGGAGAAACTGACAAATAATGTCTTTTAAATATTTATTTTGTTTTTTTCCTTTAATGGTTTTAAGTTGTGTTACTTTTAATGCAAGAGGACTGATGGACATGCGTAAATTTGGGAAAGTACAGGAAAAATGTAAAAGCCAAGACATTATTGCATTACAAGAAACAAACTGGAATGAAAATGTGATGTTTGATTTTAAAAAGAGATGGGATGGAGGTATTTTATATAACAATGGAGATGGGAGATTTGGGAGAGGTGTGGCTTTTTTAATGAAAGATGATGTTTTTAAAGTAAGTAAAATTGTATACAAAGATAAGATGGGGAAATGTTTAGCGGTTGAGACAAAATATGAAGGAAGAGATTTGATTTTAGTAAATGTACATGCACCGGTGGGGGAGAAGGAAAAGAAAGAGTTTTTTAATGTTTTAAGGAATATTGTGGAAAAGTACAGAGAAATAATAATGATGGGGGATTTTAATACTGTTTTTAGTAAACAGGACATGGCTGAAGGAATGGTTTTTAAAAGTGATACGGGAAGAAAAGAATTAAAAATTTTGATGGATGAAAATAATATAATAGATGTTTGGAGAGAAAGAAATGAAAGGAAAAAAGAATTTTCAAGGAGACAAATAGTGGGGAATTTCATATGCCAAACTAGAATTGATTTTGTTTTATGTAGCAGAAATGTGGAGAATTTTATTGAAAAGATCAGGTATGAGGAAACAAGTCTTAGTGATCATAAATTTTTATTTTTTATATTGGACTGGAATAAAATGCAAAGAGGGCCGGGAGTATGGATTTTAAATACACAGATTTTAAAGAATGAAGGTTATATTGAAAATGTTAAAGAAATCATAGAGAAGGAGAAGGAAAACGGAATGTATGAAGAGGACAAGAGAATATGGTGGGAAAATGTAAAATTTCTTATAAAAAAATTCTCTATAAAATATTGTAGCTTAATGCAGAAATACAAAAGGTACAAAGAAAGAGAGATAAAAGAAGGTTTGGAATTGGAATTGAATAAAGACAATAAGGATGTAGAAAAGATAAAGGAAATGGAGGGAAAACTGAAAGACATAGAGGAAAAACAATATGAAGGGGCGAGGCTCAGAAGCAAAGCTAAATATGTGGTGGAGGGGGAAAAATGCACAAAATTCTTTTTTGATTTGGAAAAACAGAAAGGGAAAGCTGAAACGTTAAAAGAGATAAGAGGAAAAAATGGAGAAATCGTTGAAGGGAATGAAAAGATTTTAGAAGAAATAAAGTATTTTTATGAGGATCTGTTTAGTGCAAGAGGTGTGGAAGAGGAGGAAAAAAAGAAACTGTTGAATCAGATTAAAACAAAAATAAGCAAGGAAGACAAAGAAGAGTGTGACCAAGAAATCAGAGAAGAAGAGATTGAAAGAGCAATAGATGAACTAAATAAAAAGAAAAGTCCAGGAATAGATGGTTTGGGAACTGAATTTTATGTTTGTTTTAAAGGAGTTTTAACCAAGGTTTTAACCGAGGTTTTTAAAGACATTTTTGAAAAAGGAGAAATTAATGAGAGAACAAGGATGGGTTTAATGAAATTAATATATAAAAAGAAAGGAGAAAAAGTAGATTTAAAAAACTACAGGCCAATTACGATGTTGAATACAGATCTTAAAATTTTAGCCAAGGTTTTAGCGAACAGGTTAAAAGAAATAATACCAAGTATAATTACAACAAACCAAGCATATGGAGTTAAAGGAAGGGATATAGCGGACATAACGATGAGTATAAGAGATATGATGTGGTATATGAAGGATAAAAGGGAAGAAGGATATGTAATCAGTCTAGACTTTGAGAAAGCGTTTGATAGGGTTGAGCACAATTATTTATTTGAGGTTTTAAGGAGCTTTGGGTTTGGGGAGAATTTTACGAAATGGATTGAGATTTTATACAAAGGAGCATTAACAAAGATAAAATGTAATGGTTTTTTAACAGATTGTTTTAAAATCACACGATCGATCAGACAGGGGTGTCCACTTTCATCTTTGCTGTACTCACTCGTATCAGAACCGCTGGGACTACTTATCAAACAAAAGGAAGGAATAACAGGAATAGAGATTGAAAAAAACGAAGCAGAGGGAAAGGTTTTCCAATACGCTGACGATACGACGATAATTGTAAAGACTAAAGAAAGCGTTAAAGAAGTAATGAATATGGTGAATGAATACTGTAGAGGGTCTGGAAGCAAAATAAATGAGGATAAGACGATGTATATGAGATTTGGAAAAGCTATGGTTTTAAAGGATTGTTTTAACTTCAAAGAAGTGGAGGAAATGCGGATTTTAGGAATTTTAATGGGGAAAAACGAGAAGAAAACAAGAGATGAAATGTGGGAACAACTGATAACGGAGATAGAGAGAAAGTTGAATTTTTGGAAACTGAGGACTCTAAACTTGAAGGGGAAGGTTTTAATATTGAATGTTTTAATGGTTTCGAAATTGTGGTATGTGTTATATGTTTCTGAAATGCCTGTATGGACTGAGAAGAGGTTGAAGAAATGTTTTATTGATTTTTTATGGGAGGGAAAACCTGCAAGAATTGCTTATAACACAATTTTAGGGGAAGTGGAAAAGGGGGGTCTGGGTTTAATGGATGTGGAACAACGGAAAAATGCTCTGAGAGTGAAAATTGTAAAGAAATACCTAAACGGAGAAAATAAGACTGAGTGGAAGAAAACATTGAGGTATTTTTTAAATAGATGTGGCGATTTTAACATGGGAGAGGACATACTTTGGATGAAAACAAAAGTTTGGATGACAGAAAAGCTACCTGGATTTTATCGAGAAATGTTTAATGCTTGGGGAAAGCTTTTATTAAAAATTGAGTACGAGCCACATGGGAGAGAGACAATTTTAAACCAACCCCTGTTTTTAAATAGCTACATTTTAAAACAAGGAAAAGAACTGTTTTTTAAGAAATGGATGGAAGTTGGAATCACTAAAGTAAAAGATGTCTTATATGAGTTCAAAGAAGGTTTTTTACGAACGCAATATATTGTGGACACGATGGAGGAGGCAAAGGAAGAATATAATGTACAGGAAATAACAAATAAATTTGAAGACATTAAGAACGCAATACCAAAAAAATGGATTCAAAGTATAGAGTGTATGGAAGAAGAGCCAAAAGAGAAAAACATTTCTGTGAAATTAGGGGGAAAAATGCATGATTTTAAAGAATGTACTATAAAAGTGTTTTATTGTGTTTTTAGAGATGGTGTTTTCAAAGAGCCAGTTGCAAATAAGTACTGGGTGGAAAAATTCAAAGACTTAAAAGAAGAGTGTATATGGAAAAATATGAGAGGGAAATGTGTGGAGATAAAGTTGGAAGGTTTGGAATATTTTATAAGACACAAAGTGGTTTTTACTGATTTTATTTTAAATAAGATTGGGATGGAACAGAGTGCTTTGTGTAAAGTGTGTCAAGAAAAAGAAGAATGGATTTTACATATGTTTTTATATTGTAAAGAACTGCGAGAATTTTTAAGGAAATGCAAACATGTGGTGAAAGATTTGACTGAGGAATGGGACGAAAATGCAATGGAATGGGACAGAGTGGTGATGTTTGGTTGGGAAAAGAAATGTGAAAACAAAAAGTTTATAAATCTGTGGCTGATGTTAATGAAAAGTGCAATCTGGGAAAGAAGAACTGTGGCTAAAAAGGAAAAAATTATTTTGGATGTTTGGACTGTGTTGAAAAGAAAAACAGAATTATACATGAAAAGACTGTATGTGTATTTTAAATGTGAAAATATGTTGAATGCTTTTTATCATGTTTTTACACCACAAGTCTATTGTGTTTTAAATGCTCTTAAGTGGAATTTGCCAGAGAATGAAAGAGATTTCTGATTTTTGTTTATCTGTTTATTTTGTGTTGTGTTGATTTGTTTAATTTTTTCTAATAAAAAAAAAAAAAAAAAAAAAAAAAAGCACGCCCGATCTCGTCTGATCTCGGAAGCTAAGCCGGGTCGGGCCTGGTTAGTACTTGGATGGGAGACCGCCTGGGAATACCAGGTGCTGTAAGCTTTTGGTCTGGGCTTTTCTTCCACCTTGACACGAACGCCCAATGGGTGCAGTGGTCATCTTCATAGCCTTTTACGCTGCTCGGGGATTCCGCTTTCCGTCCGTGCGGCGTGCCCTGTCTCTATGCTCCAGGTGCGCCAAGGGGCAGCTCAGCCTCGTCCTCCACCGGTGTGCGGCCGGGGGCTTTATTTCTTTCTTTTCGGGCAAACTCCGGGGCAGGACGATTTAAAAAAAAAAAGGGACATGTAAAGAATTCTATAGACGCCGTTTGACTACAAAATGAATGCTTCATTTGCTGGCTAACAACTGACTTCGAAACAAGGACGGGCGGCATACGTACGAATGTAAGACACGAAACCAATATTAAATGAAAGTTTAATTTGCTCTTGACATTAAGCCTGTTTTTAGGACTGCTCCAAAGATCTGCGTGAAGATGGGTGACAGGTCCTCCGCACAGACATTCAGGCAGGAGGGCGAGAAATTGTCTGGGCAAGGAGCTCTCATTTACTCGTTTTACCTGTATCAGTAACGGAGTGTTCTAGATATAACAGAGAAAGTTAAGTTGTAAAAAACCCAACAACATGTATATTTCAGTGTTCGTGGTAAAAAAAAAAAATAGCACGATCGCAGGGGACAAGCAGCAAGCTGAAGGGACAGGAACATGCAAAGAATGAAATAAATTGCGACTTGAATGCTAGAGTTTATTTCAAGGCTCCGTCATTGATTTGTTTCAACGTAAAATGCCCCGGAACATAACACACCAAGGTTTTGCTCTTGCTGAGCGAAGCAAAACTTTTCAAAAACCACGTCGAGCTGAAAGGCGTTCTTTTGACGTGGGGAACATGAATGGGACACGTAGAGAATTCAAGACACGAAACAATGTAAAAACGAAAGTTTAATTTGATATTAATATTAGGCCTGTCTTTACGACAGTCCAAACGGAAAACGGAGGCAGCGAG
Organism: Oreonectes daqikongensis; assembly: GCA_026939265.1. NCBI lineage: Eukaryota > Metazoa > Chordata > Actinopteri > Cypriniformes > Nemacheilidae > Oreonectes > Oreonectes daqikongensis. The sequence goes on from JAOTQM010000578.1 coordinate 26,338, forward strand.
GCCGACGGGTGCAGACAGAGCCAGCTGGGTCTGAGCGTTCTTCAAAGAGCCCGCTTTTACCGGCAACATTCGCTTACGGCCATACCACCCTGAGCACGCCCGATCTCGTCTGATCTCGGAAGCTAAGCCGGGTCGGGCCTGGTTAGTACTTGGATGGGAGACCGCCTGGGAATACCAGGTGCTGTAAGCTTTTGGTCTGGGCTTTTCTTCCACCTTGACACGAACGCCCAATGGGTGCAGTGGTCATCTTCATAGCCTTTTACGCTGCTCGGGGATTCCGCTTTCCGTCCGTGCGGCGTGCCCTGTCTCTATGCTCCAGGTGCGCCAAGGGGCAGCTCAGCCTCGTCCTCCACCGGTGTGCGGCCGGGGGCTTTATTTCTTTCTTTTCGGGCAAACTCCGGGGCAGGACGATTTAAAAAAAAAACGGGACATGTAAAGAATTCTATAGACGCCGTTTGACTACAAAATGAATGCTTCATTTGCTGGCTAACAACTGACTTCGAAACAAGGACGGGCGGCATACGTACGAATGTAAGACACGAAACCAATATTAAATGAAAGTTTAATTTGCTCTTGACATTAAGCCTGTTTTTAGGACTGCTCCAAAGATCTGCGTGAAGATGGGTGACAGGTCCTCCGCACAGACATTCAGGCAGGAGGGCGAGAAATTGTCTGGGCAAGGAGCTCTCATTTACTCGTTTTACCTGTATCAGTAACGGAGTGTTCTAGATATAACAGAGAAAGTTAAGTTGTAAAAAACCCAACAACATGTATATTTCAGTGTTCGTGGTAAAAAAAAAAAATAGCACGATCGCAGGGGACAAGCAGCAAGCTGAAGGGACAGGAACATGCAAAGAATGAAATAAATTGCGACTTGAATGCTAGAGTTTATTTCAAGGCTCCGTCATTGATTTGTTTCAACGTAAAATGCCCCGGAACATAACACACCAAGGTTTTGCTCTTGCTGAGCGAAGCAAAACTTTTCAAAAACCACGTCGAGCTGAAAGGCGTTCTTTTGACGTGGGGAACATGAATGGGACACGTAGAGAATTCAAGACACGAAACAAATGTAAAAACGAAAGTTTAATTTGATATTAATATTAGGCCTGTCTTTACGACAGTCCAAACGGAAAACGGAGGCAGCGAGGCCGACGGGTGCAGACAGAGCCAGCTGGGTCTGAGCGTTCTTCAAAGAGCCCGCTTTTACCGGCAACATTCGCTTACGGCCATACCACCCTGAGCACGCCCGATCTCGTCTGATCTCGGAAGCTAAGCCGGGTCGGGCCTGGTTAGTACTTGGATGGGAGACCGCCTGGGAATACCAGGTGCTGTAAGCTTTTGGTCTGGGCTTTTCTTCCACCTTGACACGAACGCCCAATGGGTGCAGTGGTCATCTTCATAGCCTTTTACGCTGCTCGGGGATTCCGCTTTCCGTCCGTGCGGCGTGCCCTGTCTCTATGCTCCAGGTGCGCCAAGGGGCAGCTCAGCCTCGTCCTCCACCGGTGTGCGGCCGGGGGCTTTATTTCTTTCTTTTCGGGCAAACTCCGGGGCAGGACGATTTAAAAAAAAAAACGGGACATGTAAAGAATTCTATAGACGCCGTTTGACTACAAAATGAATGCTACATTTGCTGGCTAACAACTGACTTCGAAACAAGGACGGGCGGCATACGTACGAATGTAAGACACGAAACCAATATTAAATGAAAGTTTAATTTGCTCTTGACATTAAGCCTGTTTTTAGGACTGCTCCAAAGATCTGCGTGAAGATGGGTGACAGGTCCTCCGCACAGACATTCAGGCAGGAGGGCGAGAAATTGTCTGGGCAAGGAGCTCTCATTTACTCGTTTTACCTGTATCAGTAACGGAGTGTTCTAGATATAACAGAGAAAGTTAAGTTGTAAAAAACCCAACAACATGTATATTTCAGTGTTCGTGGTAAAAAAAAAAAATAGCACGATCGCAGGGGACAAGCAGCAAGCTGAAGGGACAGGAACATGCAAAGAATGAAATAAATTGCGACTTGAATGCTAGAGTTTATTTCAAGGCTCCGTCATTGATTTGTTTCAACGTAAAATGCCCCGGAACATAACACACCAAGGTTTTGCTCTTGCTGAGCGAAGCAAAACTTTTCAAAAACCACGTCGAGCTGAAAGGCGTTCTTTTGACGTGGGGAACATGAATGGGACACGTAGAGAATTCAAGACACGAAACAATTGTAAAAACGAAAGTTTAATTTGATATTAATATTAGGCCTGTCTTTACGACAGTCCAAACGGAAAACGGAGGCAGCGAGGCCGACGGGTGCAGACAGAGCCAGCTGGGTCTGAGCGTTCTTCAAAGAGCCCGCTTTTACCAGCAAAATTTGCTTACGGCCATACCACCCTGAGCACGCCCCGATCTCGTCTGATCTCGGAAGCTAAGCCGGGGCAGGACGATTTAAAAAAAAAAATGGGACATGTAAAGAATTCTATAGACGCCGTTTGACTACAAAATGAATGCTTCATTTGCCGGCTAACAACTGACTTCGAAACAAGGACGGGCGGCATACGTACGAATGTAAGACACGAAACCAATATTAAATGAAAGTTTAATTTGCTCTTGACATTAAGCCTGTTTTTAGGACTGCTCCAAAGATCTGCGTGAAGATGGGTGACAGGTCCTCCGCACAGACATTCAGGCAGGAGGGCGAGAAATTGTCTGGGCAAGGAGCTCTCATTTACTCGTTTTACCTGTATCAGTAACGGAGTGTTCTAGATATAACAGAGAAAGTTAAGTTGTAAAAAACCCAACAACATGTATATTTCAGTGTTCGTGGTAAAAAAAAAAATAGCACGATCGCAGGGGACAAGCAGCAAGCTGAAGGGACAGGAACATGCAAAGAATGAAATAAATTGCGACTTGAATGCTAGAGTTTATTTCAAGGCTCCGTCATTGATTTGTTTCAACGTAAAATGCCCCGGAACATAACACACCAAGGTTTTGCTCTTGCTGAGCGAAGCAAAACTTTTCAAAAACCACGTCGAGCTGAAAGGCGTTCTTTTGACGTGGGGAACATGAATGGGACACGTAGAGAATTCAAGACACGAAACAAATGTAAAAACGAAAGTTTAATTTGATATTAATATTAGGCCTGTCTTTACGACAGTCCAAACGGAAAACGGAGGCAGCGAGGCCGACGGGTGCAGACAGAGCCAGCTGGGTCTGAGCGTTCTTCAAAGAGCCCGCTTTTACCGGCAACATTCGCTTACGGCCATACCACCCTGAGCACGCCCGATCTCGTCTGATCTCGGAAGCTAAGCCGGGTCGGGCCTGGTTAGTACTTGGATGGGAGACCGCCTGGGAATACCAGGTGCTGTAAGCTTTTGGTCTGGGCTTTTCTTCCACCTTGACACGAACGCCCAATGGGTGCAGTGGTCATCTTCATAGCCTTTTACGCTGCTCGGGGATTCCGCTTTCCGTCCGTGCGGCGTGCCCTGTCTCTATGCTCCAGGTGCGCCAAGGGGCAGCTCAGCCTCGTCCTCCACCGGTGTGCGGCCGGGGGCTTTATTTCTTTCTTTTCGGGCAAACTCCGGGGCAGGACGATTTAAAAAAAAAAACGGGACATGTAAAGAATTCTATAGACGCCGTTTGACTACAAAATGAATGCTACATTTGCTGGCTAACAACTGACTTCGAAACAAGGACGGGCGGCATACGTACGAATGTAAGACACGAAACCAATATTAAATGAAAGTTTAATTTGCTCTTGACATTAAGCCTGTTTTTAGGACTGCTCCAAAGATCTGCGTGAAGATGGGTGACAGGTCCTCCGCACAGACATTCAGGCAGGAGGGCGAGAAATTGTCTGGGCAAGGAGCTCTCATTTACTCGTTTTACCTGTATCAGTAACGGAGTGTTCTAGATATAACAGAGAAAGTTAAGTTGTAAAAAACCCAACAACATGTATATTTCAGTGTTCGTGGTAAAAAAAAAAAATAGCACGATCGCAGGGGACAAGCAGCAAGCTGAAGGGACAGGAACATGCAAAGAATGAAATAAATTGCGACTTGAATGCTAGAGTTTATTTCAAGGCTCCGTCATTGATTTGTTTCAACGTAAAATGCCCCGGAACATAACACACCAAGGTTTTGCTCTTGCTGAGCGAAGCAAAACTTTTCAAAAACCACGTCGAGCTGAAAGGCGTTCTTTTGACGTGGGGAACATGAATGGGACACGTAGAGAATTCAAGACACGAAACAAATGTAAAAACGAAAGTTTAATTTGATATTAATATTAGGCCTGTCTTTACGACAGTCCAAACGGAAAACGGAGGCAGCGAGGCCGACGGGTGCAGACAGAGCCAGCTGGGTCTGAGCGTTCTTCAAAGAGCCCGCTTTTACCGGCAACATTCGCTTACGGCCATACCACCCTGAGCACGCCCGATCTCGTCTGATCTCGGAAGCTAAGCCGGGTCGGGCCTGGTTAGTACTTGGATGGGAGACCGCCTGGGAATACCAGGTGCTGTAAGCTTTTGGTCTGGGCTTTTCTTCCACCTTGACACGAACGCCCAATGGGTGCAGTGGTCATCTTCATAGCCTTTTACGCTGCTCGGGGATTCCGCTTTCCGTCCGTGCGGCGTGCCCTGTCTCTATGCTCCAGGTGCGCCAAGGGGCAGCTCAGCCTCGTCCTCCACCGGTGTGCGGCCGGGGGCTTTATTTCTTTCTTTTCGGGCAAACTCCGGGGCAGGACGATTTAAAAAAAAAACGGGACATGTAAAGAATTCTATAGACGCCGTTTGACTACAAAATGAATGCTTCATTTGCTGGCTAACAACTGACTTCGAAACAAGGACGGGCGGCATACGTACGAATGTAAGACACGAAACCAATATTAAATGAAAGTTTAATTTGCTCTTGACATTAAGCCTGTTTTTAGGACTGCTCCAAAGATCTGCGTGAAGATGGGTGACAGGTCCTCCGCACAGACATTCAGGCAGGAGGGCGAGAAATTGTCTGGGCAAGGAGCTCTCATTTACTCGTTTTACCTGTATCAGTAACGGAGTGTTCTAGATATAACAGAGAAAGTTAAGTTGTAAAAAACCCACAACATGTATATTTCAGTGTTCGTGGTAAAAAAAAAAAATAGCACGATCGCAGGGGACAAGCAGCAAGCTGAAGGGACAGGAACATGCAAAGAATGAAATAAATTGCGACTTGAATGCTAGAGTTTATTTCAAGGCTCCGTCATTGATTTGTTTCAACGTAAAATGCCCCGGAACATAACACACCAAGGTTTTGCTCTTGCTGAGCGAAGCAAAACTTTTCAAAAACCACGTCGAGCTGAAAGGCGTTCTTTTGACGTGGGGAACATGAATGGGACACGTAGAGAATTCAAGACACGAAACAATGTAAAAACGAAAGTTTAATTTGATATTAATATTAGGCCTGTCTTTACGACAGTCCAAACGGAAAACGGAGGCAGCGAGGCCGACGGGTGCAGACAGAGCCAGCTGGGTCTGAGCGTTCTTCAAAGAGCCCGCTTTTACCGGCAACATTCGCTTACGGCCATACCACCCTGAGCACGCCCGATCTCGTCTGATCTCGGAAGCTAAGCCGGGTCGGGCCTGGTTAGTACTTGGATGGGAGACCGCCTGGGAATACCAGGTGCTGTAAGCTTTTGGTCTGGGCTTTTCTTCCACCTTGACACGAACGCCCAATGGGTGCAGTGGTCATCTTCATAGCCTTTTACGCTGCTCGGGGATTCCGCTTTCCGTCCGTGCGGCGTGCCCTGTCTCTATGCTCCAGGTGCGCCAAGGGGCAGCTCAGCCTCGTCCTCCACCGGTGTGCGGCCGGGGGCTTTATTTCTTTCTTTTCGGGCAAACTCCGGGGCAGGACGATTTAAAAAAAAAAACGGGACATGTAAAGAATTCTATAGACGCCGTTTGACTACAAAATGAATGCTACATTTGCTGGCTAACAACTGACTTCGAAACAAGGACGGGCGGCATACGTACGAATGTAAGACACGAAACCAATATTAAATGAAAGTTTAATTTGCTCTTGACATTAAGCCTGTTTTTAGGACTGCTCCAAAGATCTGCGTGAAGATGGGTGACAGGTCCTCCGCACAGACATTCAGGCAGGAGGGCGAGAAATTGTCTGGGCAAGGAGCTCTCATTTACTCGTTTTACCTGTATCAGTAACGGAGTGTTCTAGATATAACAGAGAAAGTTAAGTTGTAAAAAACCCAACAACATGTATATTTCAGTGTTCGTGGTAAAAAAAAAAAATAGCACGATCGCAGGGGACAAGCAGCAAGCTGAAGGGACAGGAACATGCAAAGAATGAAATAAATTGCGACTTGAATGCTAGAGTTTATTTCAAGGCTCCGTCATTGATTTGTTTCAACGTAAAATGCCCCGGAACATAACACACCAAGGTTTTGCTCTTGCTGAGCGAAGCAAAACTTTTCAAAAACCACGTCGAGCTGAAAGGCGTTCTTTTGACGTGGGGAACATGAATGGGACACGTAGAGAATTCAAGACACGAAACAATGTAAAAACGAAAGTTTAATTTGATATTAATATTAGGCCTGTCTTTACGACAGTCCAAACGGAAAACGGAGGCAGCGAGGCCGACGGGTGCAGACAGAGCCAGCTGGGTCTGAGCGTTCTTCAAAGAGCCCGCTTTTACCGGCAACATTCGCTTACGGCCATACCACCCTGAGCACGCCCGATCTCGTCTGATCTCGGAAGCTAAGCCGGGTCGGGCCTGGTTAGTACTTGGATGGGAGACCGCCTGGGAATACCAGGTGCTGTAAGCTTTTGGTCTGGGCTTTTCTTCCACCTTGACACGAACGCCCAATGGGTGCAGTGGTCATCTTCATAGCCTTTTACGCTGCTCGGGGATTCCGCTTTCCGTCCGTGCGGCGTGCCCTGTCTCTATGCTCCAGGTGCGCCAAGGGGCAGCTCAGCCTCGTCCTCCACCGGTGTGCGGCCGGGGGCTTTATTTCTTTCTTTTCGGGCAAACTCCGGGGCAGGACGATTTAAAAAAAAAAAGGGACATGTAAAGAATTCTATAGACGCCGTTTGACTACAAAATGAATGCTTCATTTGCTGGCTAACAACTGACTTCGAAACAAGGACGGGCGGCATACGTACGAATGTAAGACACGAAACCAATATTAAATGAAAGTTTAATTTGCTCTTGACATTAAGCCTGTTTTTAGGACTGCTCCAAAGATCTGCGTGAAGATGGGTGACAGGTCCTCCGCACAGACATTCAGGCAGGAGGGCGAGAAATTGTCTGGGCAAGGAGCTCTCATTTACTCGTTTTACCTGTATCAGTAACGGAGTGTTCTAGATATAACAGAGAAAGTTAAGTTGTAAAAAACCCAACAACATGTATATTTCAGTGTTCGTGGTAAAAAAAAAAAATAGCACGATCGCAGGGGACAAGCAGCAAGCTGAAGGGACAGGAACATGCAAAGAATGAAATAAATTGCGACTTGAATGCTAGAGTTTATTTCAAGGCTCCGTCATTGATTTGTTTCAACGTAAAATGCCCCGGAACATAACACACCAAGGTTTTGCTCTTGCTGAGCGAAGCAAAACTTTTCAAAAACCACGTCGAGCTGAAAGGCGTTCTTTTGACGTGGGGAACATGAATGGGACACGTAGAGAATTCAAGACACGAAACAATGTAAAAACGAAAGTTTAATTTGATATTAATATTAGGCCTGTCTTTACGACAGTCCAAACGGAAAACGGAGGCAGCGAGGCCGACGGGTGCAGACAGAGCCAGCTGGGTCTGAGCGTTCTTCAAAGAGCCCGCTTTTACCGGCAACATTCGCTTACGGCCATACCACCCTGAGCACGCCCGATCTCGTCTGATCTCGGAAGCTAAGCCGGGTCGGGCCTGGTTAGTACTTGGATGGGAGACCGCCTGGGAATACCAGGTGCTGTAAGCTTTTGGTCTGGGCTTTTCTTCCACCTTGACACGAACGCCCAATGGGTGCAGTGGTCATCTTCATAGCCTTTTACGCTGCTCGGGGATTCCGCTTTCCGTCCGTGCGGCGTGCCCTGTCTCTATGCTCCAGGTGCGCCAAGGGGCAGCTCAGCCTCGTCCTCCACCGGTGTGCGGCCGGGGGCTTTATTTCTTTCTTTTCGGGCAAACTCCGGGGCAGGACGATTTAAAAAAAAAAACGGGACATGTAAAGAATTCTATAGACGCCGTTTGACTACAAAATGAATGCTACATTTGCTGGCTAACAACTGACTTCGAAACAAGGACGGGCGGCATACGTACGAATGTAAGACACGAAACCAATATTAAATGAAAGTTTAATTTGCTCTTGACATTAAGCCTGTTTTTAGGACTGCTCCAAAGATCTGCGTGAAGATGGGTGACAGGTCCTCCGCACAGACATTCAGGCAGGAGGGCGAGAAATTGTCTGGGCAAGGAGCTCTCATTTACTCGTTTTACCTGTATCAGTAACGGAGTGTTCTAGATATAACAGAGAAAGTTAAGTTGTAAAAAACCCAACAACATGTATATTTCAGTGTTCGTGGTAAAAAAAAAAAATAGCACGATCGCAGGGGACAAGCAGCAAGCTGAAGGGACAGGAACATGCAAAGAATGAAATAAATTGCGACTTGAATGCTAGAGTTTATTTCAAGGCTCCGTCATTGATTTGTTTCAACGTAAAATGCCCCGGAACATAACACACCAAGGTTTTGCTCTTGCTGAGCGAAGCAAAACTTTTCAAAAACCACGTCGAGCTGAAAGGCGTTCTTTTGACGTGGGGAACATGAATGGGACACGTAGAGAATTCAAGACACGAAACAAATGTAAAAACGAAAGTTTAATTTGATATTAATATTAGGCCTGTCTTTACGACAGTCCAAACGGAAAACGGAGGCAGCGAGGCCGACGGGTGCAGACAGAGCCAGCTGGGTCTGAGCGTTCTTCAAAGAGCCCGCTTTTACCGGCAACATTCGCTTACGGCCATACCACCCTGAGCACGCCCGATCTCGTCTGATCTCGGAAGCTAAGCCGGGTCGGGCCTGGTTAGTACTTGGATGGGAGACCGCCTGGGAATACCAGGTGCTGTAAGCTTTTGGTCTGGGCTTTTCTTCCACCTTGACACGAACGCCCAATGGGTGCAGTGGTCATCTTCATAGCCTTTTACGCTGCTCGGGGATTCCGCTTTCCGTCCGTGCGGCGTGCCCTGTCTCTATGCTCCAGGTGCGCCAAGGGGCAGCTCAGCCTCGTCCTCCACCGGTGTGCGGCCGGGGGCTTTATTTCTTTCTTTTCGGGCAAACTCCGGGGCAGGACGATTTAAAAAAAAAACGGGACATGTAAAGAATTCTATAGACGCCGTTTGACTACAAAATGAATGCTTCATTTGCTGGCTAACAACTGACTTCGAAACAAGGACGGGCGGCATACGTACGAATGTAAGACACGAAACCAATATTAAATGAAAGTTTAATTTGCTCTTGACATTAAGCCTGTTTTTAGGACTGCTCCAAAGATCTGCGTGAAGATGGGTGACAGGTCCTCCGCACAGACATTCAGGCAGGAGGGCGAGAAATTGTCTGGGCAAGGAGCTCTCATTTACTCGTTTTACCTGTATCAGTAACGGAGTGTTCTAGATATAACAGAGAAAGTTAAGTTGTAAAAAACCCAACAACATGTATATTTCAGTGTTCGTGGTAAAAAAAAAAAATAGCACGATCGCAGGGGACAAGCAGCAAGCTGAAGGGACAGGAACATGCAAAGAATGAAATAAATTGCGACTTGAATGCTAGAGTTTATTTCAAGGCTCCGTCATTGATTTGTTTCAACGTAAAATGCCCCGGAACATAACACACCAAGGTTTTGCTCTTGCTGAGCGAAGCAAAACTTTTCAAAAACCACGTCGAGCTGAAAGGCGTTCTTTTGACGTGGGGAACATGAATGGGACACGTAGAGAATTCAAGACACGAAACAAATGTAAAAACGAAAGTTTAATTTGATATTAATATTAGGCCTGTCTTTACGACAGTCCAAACGGAAAACGGAGGCAGCGAGGCCGACGGGTGCAGACAGAGCCAGCTGGGTCTGAGCGTTCTTCAAAGAGCCCGCTTTTACCGGCAACATTCGCTTACGGCCATACCACCCTGAGGGCGCTAGAGAGCAACCAGGAAGTGTTTGGCTGCAGTTGGGAGAGGAAGGCTCTCTATTTTGAGTTTTATTTTTGTGTTTTCTGAAGGTTATTAGCCTTTTCTTACTTTTACTTAGCAGTATTTTGAGTTAAAAAACCACCTAACAGCAGCATTTTGCTGACTGGAGGGTGGTTAAGCTTTTTTTTGTTTTTGTTTTTTTATGGAAATGAAGGACAGATCAATGGATTATGACACTGGACTGGCTGAAGAAACACTGATGGTTAATGATTCTGGACTGGAAGGAGAAACAAGCATGGCAAACGATAATGGACTGGCACGAGGTACACGCAAGGCTAACGACACCGGAAGGGCAGGAGGAACAAGTACGGCAGACGACAATGGACTGGCAGGAGGAACAAGCATGGCAAACGACAATGGACTGGCACGAGGAACAAGCACGGCAAACGACAATGGACTGGCACGAGGAACAAGCACGGCAAACGAAAACGGACTGGCACGAGGACCACGCAAAGTTAACGACACTGAACTGGAAAAACGACTACGAGCTGGAAAGGAAAGAAACAAAGTAAGGAACAATTTTACTGAAAGGAAATATTTAAAAGAAGCCACGGTGATCGTGAATGTGGAAAATGTGAATGAAGGGAGAGCGGAGGACATTATTAAAGCGGTAATAGAAAAATGTGGACATGGGAAAATTTTAGCTGTAAGACCAAGACAAGGGAAGGAATATGAACTGACGATGGAAAAGGAGGAGGAGTGCGATAAACTGATGGATGGTCTGAGAGTGAGAGGAATTGTATGTGAGGTGAAAAATCTACACAACCGGGATTATGTTGTTTCCTTCATGCACCTGCCCGTCTACCTGGAAGACAGCAAAATTTTAGAAAAATTGGATGGTTGGGGTGTTGAGCCCATGACAAAAATTAAAAGACGATGCTACCAGGGCACTGACATTGAGGATGGAACGAGGTTCCTAAAAGTTAGATTCCCCAAGGAGGTGGCATCATTGCCATATAGCACAAGGCTGGAGACAGCCGAAGGGCCACAACACTTCCGGGTAATGCACAGTCAGCAGGTGAAAACTTGTAGGCTGTGTATGAGCCCGGAGCACCTGCTGAAGGACTGCCCAAACTTCAAGTGCTACAAATGCGAGGAACGAGGCCACTTTGCAAGAGATTGCAATGCTGTCAGGTGCCCGGAGTGCGAAGAGATTTTAAATAAATGTGAATGTTGGATGGAGGGAGAGGAAGGAGGAAAGGAAAAACAGGTGGACGGACAGGTGCATGAAGGAAACAATGAGGAGGATGAACAAACTGATGGAGGACGGGAGGAACAAGGACTACAACAAAAGGAAACGAAAGAAACAACGAGCAACCGAGAAAAAGAGGACAACGGGAATAATATTGAAGGAACAATGGAGCAGGACAGTCAAATGATGGAAATGGAGATATTGGGCGTGGAGGGAGATGAACAAAGAATGGTAGATCAAAACAAAGAAACAGACAGTGAAGAGGAAACCAAGATGGACAGTATCGAAACAGAGATGAGAGGATATACAAGAAGAAGAACACTTAAGGTAAAACCAAATTTGGAAGGTGCAAGAAAAAAGACAAAAGCTAACAGATTTGATGTGTTAAGGGGCCTGGAGGGAGAAACTGACAAATAATGTCTTTTAAATATTTATTTTGTTTTTTTCCTTTAATGGTTTTAAGTTGTGTTACTTTTAATGCAAGAGGACTGATGGACATGCGTAAATTTGGGAAAGTACAGGAAAAATGTAAAAGCCAAGACATTATTGCATTACAAGAAACAAACTGGAATGAAAATGTGATGTTTGATTTTAAAAAGAGATGGGATGGAGGTATTTTATATAACAATGGAGATGGGAGATTTGGGAGAGGTGTGGCTTTTTTAATGAAAGATGATGTTTTTAAAGTAAGTAAAATTGTATACAAAGATAAGATGGGGAAATGTTTAGCGGTTGAGACAAAATATGAAGGAAGAGATTTGATTTTAGTAAATGTACATGCACCGGTGGGGGAGAAGGAAAAGAAAGAGTTTTTTAATGTTTTAAGGAATATTGTGGAAAAGTACAGAGAAATAATAATGATGGGGGATTTTAATACTGTTTTTAGTAAACAGGACATGGCTGAAGGAATGGTTTTTAAAAGTGATACGGGAAGAAAAGAATTAAAAATTTTGATGGATGAAAATAATATAATAGATGTTTGGAGAGAAAGAAATGAAAGGAAAAAAGAATTTTCAAGGAGACAAATAGTGGGGAATTTCATATGCCAAACTAGAATTGATTTTGTTTTATGTAGCAGAAATGTGGAGAATTTTATTGAAAAGATCAGGTATGAGGAAACAAGTCTTAGTGATCATAAATTTTTATTTTTTATATTGGACTGGAATAAAATGCAAAGAGGGCCGGGAGTATGGATTTTAAATACACAGATTTTAAAGAATGAAGGTTATATTGAAAATGTTAAAGAAATCATAGAGAAGGAGAAGGAAAACGGAATGTATGAAGAGGACAAGAGAATATGGTGGGAAAATGTAAAATTTCTTATAAAAAAATTCTCTATAAAATATTGTAGCTTAATGCAGAAATACAAAAGGTACAAAGAAAGAGAGATAAAAGAAGGTTTGGAATTGGAATTGAATAAAGACAATAAGGATGTAGAAAAGATAAAGGAAATGGAGGGAAAACTGAAAGACATAGAGGAAAAACAATATGAAGGGGCGAGGCTCAGAAGCAAAGCTAAATATGTGGTGGAGGGGGAAAAATGCACAAAATTCTTTTTTGATTTGGAAAAACAGAAAGGGAAAGCTGAAACGTTAAAAGAGATAAGAGGAAAAAATGGAGAAATCGTTGAAGGGAATGAAAAGATTTTAGAAGAAATAAAGTATTTTTATGAGGATCTGTTTAGTGCAAGAGGTGTGGAAGAGGAGGAAAAAAAGAAACTGTTGAATCAGATTAAAACAAAAATAAGCAAGGAAGACAAAGAAGAGTGTGACCAAGAAATCAGAGAAGAAGAGATTGAAAGAGCAATAGATGAACTAAATAAAAAGAAAAGTCCAGGAATAGATGGTTTGGGAACTGAATTTTATGTTTGTTTTAAAGGAGTTTTAACCAAGGTTTTAACCGAGGTTTTTAAAGACATTTTTGAAAAAGGAGAAATTAATGAGAGAACAAGGATGGGTTTAATGAAATTAATATATAAAAAGAAAGGAGAAAAAGTAGATTTAAAAAACTACAGGCCAATTACGATGTTGAATACAGATCTTAAAATTTTAGCCAAGGTTTTAGCGAACAGGTTAAAAGAAATAATACCAAGTATAATTACAACAAACCAAGCATATGGAGTTAAAGGAAGGGATATAGCGGACATAACGATGAGTATAAGAGATATGATGTGGTATATGAAGGATAAAAGGGAAGAAGGATATGTAATCAGTCTAGACTTTGAGAAAGCGTTTGATAGGGTTGAGCACAATTATTTATTTGAGGTTTTAAGGAGCTTTGGGTTTGGGGAGAATTTTACGAAATGGATTGAGATTTTATACAAAGGAGCATTAACAAAGATAAAATGTAATGGTTTTTTAACAGATTGTTTTAAAATCACACGATCGATCAGACAGGGGTGTCCACTTTCATCTTTGCTGTACTCACTCGTATCAGAACCGCTGGGACTACTTATCAAACAAAAGGAAGGAATAACAGGAATAGAGATTGAAAAAAACGAAGCAGAGGGAAAGGTTTTCCAATACGCTGACGATACGACGATAATTGTAAAGACTAAAGAAAGCGTTAAAGAAGTAATGAATATGGTGAATGAATACTGTAGAGGGTCTGGAAGCAAAATAAATGAGGATAAGACGATGTATATGAGATTTGGAAAAGCTATGGTTTTAAAGGATTGTTTTAACTTCAAAGAAGTGGAGGAAATGCGGATTTTAGGAATTTTAATGGGGAAAAACGAGAAGAAAACAAGAGATGAAATGTGGGAACAACTGATAACGGAGATAGAGAGAAAGTTGAATTTTTGGAAACTGAGGACTCTAAACTTGAAGGGGAAGGTTTTAATATTGAATGTTTTAATGGTTTCGAAATTGTGGTATGTGTTATATGTTTCTGAAATGCCTGTATGGACTGAGAAGAGGTTGAAGAAATGTTTTATTGATTTTTTATGGGAGGGAAAACCTGCAAGAATTGCTTATAACACAATTTTAGGGGAAGTGGAAAAGGGGGGTCTGGGTTTAATGGATGTGGAACAACGGAAAAATGCTCTGAGAGTGAAAATTGTAAAGAAATACCTAAACGGAGAAAATAAGACTGAGTGGAAGAAAACATTGAGGTATTTTTTAAATAGATGTGGCGATTTTAACATGGGAGAGGACATACTTTGGATGAAAACAAAAGTTTGGATGACAGAAAAGCTACCTGGATTTTATCGAGAAATGTTTAATGCTTGGGGAAAGCTTTTATTAAAAATTGAGTACGAGCCACATGGGAGAGAGACAATTTTAAACCAACCCCTGTTTTTAAATAGCTACATTTTAAAACAAGGAAAAGAACTGTTTTTTAAGAAATGGATGGAAGTTGGAATCACTAAAGTAAAAGATGTCTTATATGAGTTCAAAGAAGGTTTTTTACGAACGCAATATATTGTGGACACGATGGAGGAGGCAAAGGAAGAATATAATGTACAGGAAATAACAAATAAATTTGAAGACATTAAGAACGCAATACCAAAAAAATGGATTCAAAGTATAGAGTGTATGGAAGAAGAGCCAAAAGAGAAAAACATTTCTGTGAAATTAGGGGGAAAAATGCATGATTTTAAAGAATGTACTATAAAAGTGTTTTATTGTGTTTTTAGAGATGGTGTTTTCAAAGAGCCAGTTGCAAATAAGTACTGGGTGGAAAAATTCAAAGACTTAAAAGAAGAGTGTATATGGAAAAATATGAGAGGGAAATGTGTGGAGATAAAGTTGGAAGGTTTGGAATATTTTATAAGACACAAAGTGGTTTTTACTGATTTTATTTTAAATAAGATTGGGATGGAACAGAGTGCTTTGTGTAAAGTGTGTCAAGAAAAAGAAGAATGGATTTTACATATGTTTTTATATTGTAAAGAACTGCGAGAATTTTTAAGGAAATGCAAACATGTGGTGAAAGATTTGACTGAGGAATGGGACGAAAATGCAATGGAATGGGACAGAGTGGTGATGTTTGGTTGGGAAAAGAAATGTGAAAACAAAAAGTTTATAAATCTGTGGCTGATGTTAATGAAAAGTGCAATCTGGGAAAGAAGAACTGTGGCTAAAAAGGAAAAAATTATTTTGGATGTTTGGACTGTGTTGAAAAGAAAAACAGAATTATACATGAAAAGACTGTATGTGTATTTTAAATGTGAAAATATGTTGAATGCTTTTTATCATGTTTTTACACCACAAGTCTATTGTGTTTTAAATGCTCTTAAGTGGAATTTGCCAGAGAATGAAAGAGATTTCTGATTTTTGTTTATCTGTTTATTTTGTGTTGTGTTGATTTGTTTTAATTTTTTCTAATAAAAAAAAAAAAAAAAAAAAAAAAAGCACGCCCGATCTCGTCTGATCTCGGAAGCTAAGCCGGGTCGGGCCTGGTTAGTACTTGGATGGGAGACCGCCTGGGAATACCAGGTGCTGTAAGCTTTTGGTCTGGGCTTTTCTTCCACCTTGACACGAACGCCCAATGGGTGCAGTGGTCATCTTCATAGCCTTTTACGCTGCTCGGGGATTCCGCTTTCCGTCCGTGCGGCGTGCCCTGTCTCTATGCTCCAGGTGCGCCAAGGGGCAGCTCAGCCTCGTCCTCCACCGGTGTGCGGCCGGGGGCTTTATTTCTTTCTTTTCGGGCAAACTCCGGGGCAGGACGATTTAAAAAAAAAAAGGGACATGTAAAGAATTCTATAGACGCCGTTTGACTACAAAATGAATGCTTCATTTGCTGGCTAACAACTGACTTCGAAACAAGGACGGGCGGCATACGTACGAATGTAAGACACGAAACCAATATTAAATGAAAGTTTAATTTGCTCTTGACATTAAGCCTGTTTTTAGGACTGCTCCAAAGATCTGCGTGAAGATGGGTGACAGGTCCTCCGCACAGACATTCAGGCAGGAGGGCGAGAAATTGTCTGGGCAAGGAGCTCTCATTTACTCGTTTTACCTGTATCAGTAACGGAGTGTTCTAGATATAACAGAGAAAGTTAAGTTGTAAAAAACCCCACAACATGTATATTTCAGTGTTCGTGGTAAAAAAAAAAAAAGCACGATCGCAGGGGACAAGCAGCAAGCTGAAGGGACAGGAACATGCAAAGAATGAAATAAATTGCGACTTGAATGCTAGAGTTTATTTCAAGGCTCCGTCATTGATTTGTTTCAACGTAAAATGCCCCGGAACATAACACACCAAGGTTTTGCTCTTGCTGAGCGAAGCAAAACTTTTCAAAAACCACGTCGAGCTGAAAGGCGTTCTTTTGACGTGGGGAACATGAATGGGACACGTAGAGAATTCAAGACACGAAACAATTGTAAAAACGAAAGTTTAATTTGATATTAATATTAGGCCTGTCTTTACGACAGTCCAAACGGAAAACGGAGGCAGCGAGGCCGACGGGTGCAGACAGAGCCAGCTGGGTCTGAGCGTTCTTCAAAGAGCCCGCTTTTACCGGCAACATTCGCTTACGGCCATACCACCCTGAGCACGCCCGATCTCGTCTGATCTCGGAAGCTAAGCCGGGTCGGGCCTGGTTAGTACTTGGATGGGAGACCGCCTGGGAATACCAGGTGCTGTAAGCTTTTGGTCTGGGCTTTTCTTCCACCTTGACACGAACGCCCAATGGGTGCAGTGGTCATCTTCATAGCCTTTTACGCTGCTCGGGGATTCCGCTTTCCGTCCGTGCGGCGTGCCCTGTCTCTATGCTCCAGGTGCGCCAAGGGGCAGCTCAGCCTCGTCCTCCACCGGTGTGCGGCCGGGGGCTTTATTTCTTTCTTTTCGGGCAAACTCCGGGGCAGGACGATTTAAAAAAAAATGGGACATGTAAAGAATTCTATAGACGCCGTTTGACTACAAAATGAATGCTTCATTTGCTGGCTAACAACTGACTTCGAAACAAGGACGGGCGGCATACGTACGAATGTAAGACACGAAACCAATATTAAATGAAAGTTTAATTTGCTCTTGACATTAAGCCTGTTTTTAGGACTGCTCCAAAGATCTGCGTGAAGATGGGTGACAGGTCCTCCGCACAGACATTCAGGCAGGAGGGCGAGAAATTGTCTGGGCAAGGAGCTCTCATTTACTCGTTTTACCTGTATCAGTAACGGAGTGTTCTAGATATAACAGAGAAAGTTAAGTTGTAAAAAACCCAACAACATGTATATTTCAGTGTTCGTGGTAAAAAAAAAAAATAGCACGATCGCAGGGGACAAGCAGCAAGCTGAAGGGACAGGAACATGCAAAGAATGAAATAAATTGCGACTTGAATGCTAGAGTTTATTTCAAGGCTCCGTCATTGATTTGTTTCAACGTAAAATGCCCCGGAACATAACACACCAAGGTTTTGCTCTTGCTGAGCGAAGCAAAACTTTTCAAAAACCACGTCGAGCTGAAAGGCGTTCTTTTGACGTGGGGAACATGAATGGGACACGTAGAGAATTCAAGACACGAAACAATGTAAAAACGAAAGTTTAATTTGATATTAATATTAGGCCTGTCTTTACGACAGTCCAAACGGAAAACGGAGGCAGCGAGGCCGACGGGTGCAGACAGAGCCAGCTGGGTCTGAGCGTTCTTCAAAGAGCCCGCTTTTACCGGCAACATTCGCTTACGGCCATACCACCCTGAGGGCGCTAGAGAGCAACCAGGAAGTGTTTGGCTGCAGTTGGGAGAGGAAGGCTCTCTATTTTGAGTTTTATTTTTGTGTTTTCTGAAGGTTATTAGCCTTTTCTTACTTTTACTTAGCAGTATTTTGAGTTAAAAAACCACCTAACAGCAGCATTTTGCTGACTGGAGGGTGGTTAAGCTTTTTTTGTTTTTGTTTTTTTATGGAAATGAAGGACAGATCAATGGATTATGACACTGGACTGGCTGAAGAAACACTGATGGTTAATGATTCTGGACTGGAAGGAGAAACAAGCATGGCAAACGATAATGGACTGGCACGAGGTACACGCAAGGCTAACGACACCGGAAGGGCAGGAGGAACAAGTACGGCAGACGACAATGGACTGGCAGGAGGAACAAGCATGGCAAACGACAATGGACTGGCACGAGGAACAAGCACGGCAAACGACAATGGACTGGCACGAGGAACAAGCACGGCAAACGAAAACGGACTGGCACGAGGACCACGCAAAGTTAACGACACTGAACTGGAAAAACGACTACGAGCTGGAAAGGAAAGAAACAAAGTAAGGAACAATTTTACTGAAAGGAAATATTTAAAAGAAGCCACGGTGATCGTGAATGTGGAAAATGTGAATGAAGGGAGAGCGGAGGACATTATTAAAGCGGTAATAGAAAAATGTGGACATGGGAAAATTTTAGCTGTAAGACCAAGACAAGGGAAGGAATATGAACTGACGATGGAAAAGGAGGAGGAGTGCGATAAACTGATGGATGGTCTGAGAGTGAGAGGAATTGTATGTGAGGTGAAAAATCTACACAACCGGGATTATGTTGTTTCCTTCATGCACCTGCCCGTCTACCTGGAAGACAGCAAAATTTTAGAAAAATTGGATGGTTGGGGTGTTGAGCCCATGACAAAAATTAAAAGACGATGCTACCAGGGCACTGACATTGAGGATGGAACGAGGTTCCTAAAAGTTAGATTCCCCAAGGAGGTGGCATCATTGCCATATAGCACAAGGCTGGAGACAGCCGAAGGGCCACAACACTTCCGGGTAATGCACAGTCAGCAGGTGAAAACTTGTAGGCTGTGTATGAGCCCGGAGCACCTGCTGAAGGACTGCCCAAACTTCAAGTGCTACAAATGCGAGGAACGAGGCCACTTTGCAAGAGATTGCAATGCTGTCAGGTGCCCGGAGTGCGAAGAGATTTTAAATAAATGTGAATGTTGGATGGAGGGAGAGGAAGGAGGAAAGGAAAAACAGGTGGACGGACAGGTGCATGAAGGAAACAATGAGGAGGATGAACAAACTGATGGAGGACGGGAGGAACAAGGACTACAACAAAAGGAAACGAAAGAAACAACGAGCAACCGAGAAAAAGAGGACAACGGGAATAATATTGAAGGAACAATGGAGCAGGACAGTCAAATGATGGAAATGGAGATATTGGGCGTGGAGGGAGATGAACAAAGAATGGTAGATCAAAACAAAGAAACAGACAGTGAAGAGGAAACCAAGATGGACAGTATCGAAACAGAGATGAGAGGATATACAAGAAGAAGAACACTTAAGGTAAAACCAAATTTGGAAGGTGCAAGAAAAAAGACAAAAGCTAACAGATTTGATGTGTTAAGGGGCCTGGAGGGAGAAACTGACAAATAATGTCTTTTAAATATTTATTTTGTTTTTTTCCTTTAATGGTTTTAAGTTGTGTTACTTTTAATGCAAGAGGACTGATGGACATGCGTAAATTTGGGAAAGTACAGGAAAAATGTAAAAGCCAAGACATTATTGCATTACAAGAAACAAACTGGAATGAAAATGTGATGTTTGATTTTAAAAAGAGATGGGATGGAGGTATTTTATATAACAATGGAGATGGGAGATTTGGGAGAGGTGTGGCTTTTTTAATGAAAGATGATGTTTTTAAAGTAAGTAAAATTGTATACAAAGATAAGATGGGGAAATGTTTAGCGGTTGAGACAAAATATGAAGGAAGAGATTTGATTTTAGTAAATGTACATGCACCGGTGGGGGAGAAGGAAAAGAAAGAGTTTTTTAATGTTTTAAGGAATATTGTGGAAAAGTACAGAGAAATAATAATGATGGGGGATTTTAATACTGTTTTTAGTAAACAGGACATGGCTGAAGGAATGGTTTTTAAAAGTGATACGGGAAGAAAAGAATTAAAAATTTTGATGGATGAAAATAATATAATAGATGTTTGGAGAGAAAGAAATGAAAGGAAAAAAGAATTTTCAAGGAGACAAATAGTGGGGAATTTCATATGCCAAACTAGAATTGATTTTGTTTTATGTAGCAGAAATGTGGAGAATTTTATTGAAAAGATCAGGTATGAGGAAACAAGTCTTAGTGATCATAAATTTTTATTTTTTATATTGGACTGGAATAAAATGCAAAGAGGGCCGGGAGTATGGATTTTAAATACACAGATTTTAAAGAATGAAGGTTATATTGAAAATGTTAAAGAAATCATAGAGAAGGAGAAGGAAAACGGAATGTATGAAGAGGACAAGAGAATATGGTGGGAAAATGTAAAATTTCTTATAAAAAAATTCTCTATAAAATATTGTAGCTTAATGCAGAAATACAAAAGGTACAAAGAAAGAGAGATAAAAGAAGGTTTGGAATTGGAATTGAATAAAGACAATAAGGATGTAGAAAAGATAAAGGAAATGGAGGGAAAACTGAAAGACATAGAGGAAAAACAATATGAAGGGGCGAGGCTCAGAAGCAAAGCTAAATATGTGGTGGAGGGGGAAAAATGCACAAAATTCTTTTTTGATTTGGAAAAACAGAAAGGGAAAGCTGAAACGTTAAAAGAGATAAGAGGAAAAAATGGAGAAATCGTTGAAGGGAATGAAAAGATTTTAGAAGAAATAAAGTATTTTTATGAGGATCTGTTTAGTGCAAGAGGTGTGGAAGAGGAGGAAAAAAAGAAACTGTTGAATCAGATTAAAACAAAAATAAGCAAGGAAGACAAAGAAGAGTGTGACCAAGAAATCAGAGAAGAAGAGATTGAAAGAGCAATAGATGAACTAAATAAAAAGAAAAGTCCAGGAATAGATGGTTTGGGAACTGAATTTTATGTTTGTTTTAAAGGAGTTTTAACCAAGGTTTTAACCGAGGTTTTTAAAGACATTTTTGAAAAAGGAGAAATTAATGAGAGAACAAGGATGGGTTTAATGAAATTAATATATAAAAAGAAAGGAGAAAAAGTAGATTTAAAAAACTACAGGCCAATTACGATGTTGAATACAGATCTTAAAATTTTAGCCAAGGTTTTAGCGAACAGGTTAAAAGAAATAATACCAAGTATAATTACAACAAACCAAGCATATGGAGTTAAAGGAAGGGATATAGCGGACATAACGATGAGTATAAGAGATATGATGTGGTATATGAAGGATAAAAGGGAAGAAGGATATGTAATCAGTCTAGACTTTGAGAAAGCGTTTGATAGGGTTGAGCACAATTATTTATTTGAGGTTTTAAGGAGCTTTGGGTTTGGGGAGAATTTTACGAAATGGATTGAGATTTTATACAAAGGAGCATTAACAAAGATAAAATGTAATGGTTTTTTAACAGATTGTTTTAAAATCACACGATCGATCAGACAGGGGTGTCCACTTTCATCTTTGCTGTACTCACTCGTATCAGAACCGCTGGGACTACTTATCAAACAAAAGGAAGGAATAACAGGAATAGAGATTGAAAAAAACGAAGCAGAGGGAAAGGTTTTCCAATACGCTGACGATACGACGATAATTGTAAAGACTAAAGAAAGCGTTAAAGAAGTAATGAATATGGTGAATGAATACTGTAGAGGGTCTGGAAGCAAAATAAATGAGGATAAGACGATGTATATGAGATTTGGAAAAGCTATGGTTTTAAAGGATTGTTTTAACTTCAAAGAAGTGGAGGAAATGCGGATTTTAGGAATTTTAATGGGGAAAAACGAGAAGAAAACAAGAGATGAAATGTGGGAACAACTGATAACGGAGATAGAGAGAAAGTTGAATTTTTGGAAACTGAGGACTCTAAACTTGAAGGGGAAGGTTTTAATATTGAATGTTTTAATGGTTTCGAAATTGTGGTATGTGTTATATGTTTCTGAAATGCCTGTATGGACTGAGAAGAGGTTGAAGAAATGTTTTATTGATTTTTTATGGGAGGGAAAACCTGCAAGAATTGCTTATAACACAATTTTAGGGGAAGTGGAAAAGGGGGGTCTGGGTTTAATGGATGTGGAACAACGGAAAAATGCTCTGAGAGTGAAAATTGTAAAGAAATACCTAAACGGAGAAAATAAGACTGAGTGGAAGAAAACATTGAGGTATTTTTTAAATAGATGTGGCGATTTTAACATGGGAGAGGACATACTTTGGATGAAAACAAAAGTTTGGATGACAGAAAAGCTACCTGGATTTTATCGAGAAATGTTTAATGCTTGGGGAAAGCTTTTATTAAAAATTGAGTACGAGCCACATGGGAGAGAGACAATTTTAAACCAACCCCTGTTTTTAAATAGCTACATTTTAAAACAAGGAAAAGAACTGTTTTTTAAGAAATGGATGGAAGTTGGAATCACTAAAGTAAAAGATGTCTTATATGAGTTCAAAGAAGGTTTTTTACGAACGCAATATATTGTGGACACGATGGAGGAGGCAAAGGAAGAATATAATGTACAGGAAATAACAAATAAATTTGAAGACATTAAGAACGCAATACCAAAAAAATGGATTCAAAGTATAGAGTGTATGGAAGAAGAGCCAAAAGAGAAAAACATTTCTGTGAAATTAGGGGGAAAAATGCATGATTTTAAAGAATGTACTATAAAAGTGTTTTATTGTGTTTTTAGAGATGGTGTTTTCAAAGAGCCAGTTGCAAATAAGTACTGGGTGGAAAAATTCAAAGACTTAAAAGAAGAGTGTATATGGAAAAATATGAGAGGGAAATGTGTGGAGATAAAGTTGGAAGGTTTGGAATATTTTATAAGACACAAAGTGGTTTTTACTGATTTTATTTTAAATAAGATTGGGATGGAACAGAGTGCTTTGTGTAAAGTGTGTCAAGAAAAAGAAGAATGGATTTTACATATGTTTTTATATTGTAAAGAACTGCGAGAATTTTTAAGGAAATGCAAACATGTGGTGAAAGATTTGACTGAGGAATGGGACGAAAATGCAATGGAATGGGACAGAGTGGTGATGTTTGGTTGGGAAAAGAAATGTGAAAACAAAAAGTTTATAAATCTGTGGCTGATGTTAATGAAAAGTGCAATCTGGGAAAGAAGAACTGTGGCTAAAAAGGAAAAAATTATTTTGGATGTTTGGACTGTGTTGAAAAGAAAAACAGAATTATACATGAAAAGACTGTATGTGTATTTTAAATGTGAAAATATGTTGAATGCTTTTTATCATGTTTTTACACCACAAGTCTATTGTGTTTTAAATGCTCTTAAGTGGAATTTGCCAGAGAATGAAAGAGATTTCTGATTTTTGTTTATCTGTTTATTTTGTGTTGTGTTGATTTGTTTTAATTTTTTCTAATAAAAAAAAAAAAAAAAAAAAAAAAAAAGCACGCCCGATCTCGTCTGATCTCGGAAGCTAAGCCGGGTCGGGCCTGGTTAGTACTTGGATGGGAGACCGCCTGGGAATACCAGGTGCTGTAAGCTTTTGGTCTGGGCTTTTCTTCCACCTTGACACGAACGCCCAATGGGTGCAGTGGTCATCTTCATAGCCTTTTACGCTGCTCGGGGATTCCGCTTTCCGTCCGTGCGGCGTGCCCTGTCTCTATGCTCCAGGTGCGCCAAGGGGCAGCTCAGCCTCGTCCTCCACCGGTGTGCGGCCGGGGGCTTTATTTCTTTCTTTTCGGGCAAACTCCGGGGCAGGACGATTTAAAAAAAAAAAAGGGACATGTAAAGAATTCTATAGACGCCGTTTGACTACAAAATAATGCTTCATTTGCTGGCTAACAACTGACTTCGAAACAAGGACGGGCGGCATACGTACGAATGTAAGACACGAAACCAATATTAAATGAAAGTTTAATTTGCTCTTGACATTAAGCCTGTTTTTAGGACTGCTCCAAAGATCTGCGTGAAGATGGGTGACAGGTCCTCCGCACAGACATTCAGGCAGGAGGGCGAGAAATTGTCTGGGCAAGGAGCTCTCATTTACTCGTTTTACCTGTATCAGTAACGGAGTGTTCTAGATATAACAGAGAAAGTTAAGTTGTAAAAAACCCACAACATGTATATTTCAGTGTTCGTGGTAAAAAAAAAAAATAGCACGATCGCAGGGGACAAGCAGCAAGCTGAAGGGACAGGAACATGCAAAGAATGAAATAAATTGCGACTTGAATGCTAGAGTTTATTTCAAGGCTCCGTCATTGATTTGTTTCAACGTAAAATGCCCCGGAACATAACACACCAAGGTTTTGCTCTTGCTGAGCGAAGCAAAACTTTTCAAAAACCACGTCGAGCTGAAAGGCGTTCTTTTGACGTGGGGAACATGAATGGGACACGTAGAGAATTCAAGACACGAAACAATGTAAAAACGAAAGTTTAATTTGATATTAATATTAGGCCTGTCTTTACGACAGTCCAAACGGAAAACGGAGGCAGCGAGGCCGACGGGTGCAGACAGAGCCAGCTGGGTCTGAGCGTTCTTCAAAGAGCCCGCTTTTACCGGCAACATTCGCTTACGGCCATACCACCCTGAGCACGCCCGATCTCGTCTGATCTCGGAAGCTAAGCCGGGTCGGGCCTGGTTAGTACTTGGATGGGAGACCGCCTGGGAATACCAGGTGCTGTAAGCTTTTGGTCTGGGCTTTTCTTCCACCTTGACACGAACGCCCAATGGGTGCAGTGGTCATCTTCATAGCCTTTTACGCTGCTCGGGGATTCCGCTTTCCGTCCGTGCGGCGTGCCCTGTCTCTATGCTCCAGGTGCGCCAAGGGGCAGCTCAGCCTCGTCCTCCACCGGTGTGCGGCCGGGGGCTTTATTTCTTTCTTTTCGGGCAAACTCCGGGGCAGGACGATTTAAAAAAAAAAGGGACATGTAAAGAATTCTATAGACGCCGTTTGACTACAAAATGAATGCTTCATTTGCTGGCTAACAACTGACTTCGAAACAAGGACGGGCGGCATACGTACGAATGTAAGACACGAAACCAATATTAAATGAAAGTTTAATTTGCTCTTGACATTAAGCCTGTTTTTAGGACTGCTCCAAAGATCTGCGTGAAGATGGGTGACAGGTCCTCCGCACAGACATTCAGGCAGGAGGGCGAGAAATTGTCTGGGCAAGGAGCTCTCATTTACTCGTTTTACCTGTATCAGTAACGGAGTGTTCTAGATATAACAGAGAAAGTTAAGTTGTAAAAAACCCAACAACATGTATATTTCAGTGTTCGTGGTAAAAAAAAAAATAGCACGATCGCAGGGGACAAGCAGCAAGCTGAAGGGACAGGAACATGCAAAGAATGAAATAAATTGCGACTTGAATGCTAGAGTTTATTTCAAGGCTCCGTCATTGATTTGTTTCAACGTAAAATGCCCCGGAACATAACACACCAAGGTTTTGCTCTTGCTGAGCGAAGCAAAACTTTTCAAAAACCACGTCGAGCTGAAAGGCGTTCTTTTGACGTGGGGAACATGAATGGGACACGTAGAGAATTCAAGACACGAAACAAATGTAAAAACGAAAGTTTAATTTGATATTAATATTAGGCCTGTCTTTACGACAGTCCAAACGGAAAACGGAGGCAGCGAGGCCGACGGGTGCAGACAGAGCCAGCTGGGTCTGAGCGTTCTTCAAAGAGCCCGCTTTTACCGGCAACATTCGCTTACGGCCATACCACCCTGAGGGCGCTAGAGAGCAACCAGGAAGTGTTTGGCTGCAGTTGGGAGAGGAAGGCTCTCTATTTTGAGTTTTATTTTTGTGTTTTCTGAAGGTTATTAGCCTTTTCTTACTTTTACTTAGCAGTATTTTGAGTTAAAAAACCACCTAACAGCAGCATTTTGCTGACTGGAGGGTGGTTAAGCTTTTTTTGTTTTTGTTTTTTTATGGAAATGAAGGACAGATCAATGGATTATGACACTGGACTGGCTGAAGAAACACTGATGGTTAATGATTCTGGACTGGAAGGAGAAACAAGCATGGCAAACGATAATGGACTGGCACGAGGTACACGCAAGGCTAACGACACCGGAAGGGCAGGAGGAACAAGTACGGCAGACGACAATGGACTGGCAGGAGGAACAAGCATGGCAAACGACAATGGACTGGCACGAGGAACAAGCACGGCAAACGACAATGGACTGGCACGAGGAACAAGCACGGCAAACGAAAACGGACTGGCACGAGGACCACGCAAAGTTAACGACACTGAACTGGAAAAACGACTACGAGCTGGAAAGGAAAGAAACAAAGTAAGGAACAATTTTACTGAAAGGAAATATTTAAAAGAAGCCACGGTGATCGTGAATGTGGAAAATGTGAATGAAGGGAGAGCGGAGGACATTATTAAAGCGGTAATAGAAAAATGTGGACATGGGAAAATTTTAGCTGTAAGACCAAGACAAGGGAAGGAATATGAACTGACGATGGAAAAGGAGGAGGAGTGCGATAAACTGATGGATGGTCTGAGAGTGAGAGGAATTGTATGTGAGGTGAAAAATCTACACAACCGGGATTATGTTGTTTCCTTCATGCACCTGCCCGTCTACCTGGAAGACAGCAAAATTTTAGAAAAATTGGATGGTTGGGGTGTTGAGCCCATGACAAAAATTAAAAGACGATGCTACCAGGGCACTGACATTGAGGATGGAACGAGGTTCCTAAAAGTTAGATTCCCCAAGGAGGTGGCATCATTGCCATATAGCACAAGGCTGGAGACAGCCGAAGGGCCACAACACTTCCGGGTAATGCACAGTCAGCAGGTGAAAACTTGTAGGCTGTGTATGAGCCCGGAGCACCTGCTGAAGGACTGCCCAAACTTCAAGTGCTACAAATGCGAGGAACGAGGCCACTTTGCAAGAGATTGCAATGCTGTCAGGTGCCCGGAGTGCGAAGAGATTTTAAATAAATGTGAATGTTGGATGGAGGGAGAGGAAGGAGGAAAGGAAAAACAGGTGGACGGACAGGTGCATGAAGGAAACAATGAGGAGGATGAACAAACTGATGGAGGACGGGAGGAACAAGGACTACAACAAAAGGAAACGAAAGAAACAACGAGCAACCGAGAAAAAGAGGACAACGGGAATAATATTGAAGGAACAATGGAGCAGGACAGTCAAATGATGGAAATGGAGATATTGGGCGTGGAGGGAGATGAACAAAGAATGGTAGATCAAAACAAAGAAACAGACAGTGAAGAGGAAACCAAGATGGACAGTATCGAAACAGAGATGAGAGGATATACAAGAAGAAGAACACTTAAGGTAAAACCAAATTTGGAAGGTGCAAGAAAAAAGACAAAAGCTAACAGATTTGATGTGTTAAGGGGCCTGGAGGGAGAAACTGACAAATAATGTCTTTTAAATATTTATTTTGTTTTTTTCCTTTAATGGTTTTAAGTTGTGTTACTTTTAATGCAAGAGGACTGATGGACATGCGTAAATTTGGGAAAGTACAGGAAAAATGTAAAAGCCAAGACATTATTGCATTACAAGAAACAAACTGGAATGAAAATGTGATGTTTGATTTTAAAAAGAGATGGGATGGAGGTATTTTATATAACAATGGAGATGGGAGATTTGGGAGAGGTGTGGCTTTTTTAATGAAAGATGATGTTTTTAAAGTAAGTAAAATTGTATACAAAGATAAGATGGGGAAATGTTTAGCGGTTGAGACAAAATATGAAGGAAGAGATTTGATTTTAGTAAATGTACATGCACCGGTGGGGGAGAAGGAAAAGAAAGAGTTTTTTAATGTTTTAAGGAATATTGTGGAAAAGTACAGAGAAATAATAATGATGGGGGATTTTAATACTGTTTTTAGTAAACAGGACATGGCTGAAGGAATGGTTTTTAAAAGTGATACGGGAAGAAAAGAATTAAAAATTTTGATGGATGAAAATAATATAATAGATGTTTGGAGAGAAAGAAATGAAAGGAAAAAAGAATTTTCAAGGAGACAAATAGTGGGGAATTTCATATGCCAAACTAGAATTGATTTTGTTTTATGTAGCAGAAATGTGGAGAATTTTATTGAAAAGATCAGGTATGAGGAAACAAGTCTTAGTGATCATAAATTTTTATTTTTTATATTGGACTGGAATAAAATGCAAAGAGGGCCGGGAGTATGGATTTTAAATACACAGATTTTAAAGAATGAAGGTTATATTGAAAATGTTAAAGAAATCATAGAGAAGGAGAAGGAAAACGGAATGTATGAAGAGGACAAGAGAATATGGTGGGAAAATGTAAAATTTCTTATAAAAAAATTCTCTATAAAATATTGTAGCTTAATGCAGAAATACAAAAGGTACAAAGAAAGAGAGATAAAAGAAGGTTTGGAATTGGAATTGAATAAAGACAATAAGGATGTAGAAAAGATAAAGGAAATGGAGGGAAAACTGAAAGACATAGAGGAAAAACAATATGAAGGGGCGAGGCTCAGAAGCAAAGCTAAATATGTGGTGGAGGGGGAAAAATGCACAAAATTCTTTTTTGATTTGGAAAAACAGAAAGGGAAAGCTGAAACGTTAAAAGAGATAAGAGGAAAAAATGGAGAAATCGTTGAAGGGAATGAAAAGATTTTAGAAGAAATAAAGTATTTTTATGAGGATCTGTTTAGTGCAAGAGGTGTGGAAGAGGAGGAAAAAAAGAAACTGTTGAATCAGATTAAAACAAAAATAAGCAAGGAAGACAAAGAAGAGTGTGACCAAGAAATCAGAGAAGAAGAGATTGAAAGAGCAATAGATGAACTAAATAAAAAGAAAAGTCCAGGAATAGATGGTTTGGGAACTGAATTTTATGTTTGTTTTAAAGGAGTTTTAACCAAGGTTTTAACCGAGGTTTTTAAAGACATTTTTGAAAAAGGAGAAATTAATGAGAGAACAAGGATGGGTTTAATGAAATTAATATATAAAAAGAAAGGAGAAAAAGTAGATTTAAAAAACTACAGGCCAATTACGATGTTGAATACAGATCTTAAAATTTTAGCCAAGGTTTTAGCGAACAGGTTAAAAGAAATAATACCAAGTATAATTACAACAAACCAAGCATATGGAGTTAAAGGAAGGGATATAGCGGACATAACGATGAGTATAAGAGATATGATGTGGTATATGAAGGATAAAAGGGAAGAAGGATATGTAATCAGTCTAGACTTTGAGAAAGCGTTTGATAGGGTTGAGCACAATTATTTATTTGAGGTTTTAAGGAGCTTTGGGTTTGGGGAGAATTTTACGAAATGGATTGAGATTTTATACAAAGGAGCATTAACAAAGATAAAATGTAATGGTTTTTTAACAGATTGTTTTAAAATCACACGATCGATCAGACAGGGGTGTCCACTTTCATCTTTGCTGTACTCACTCGTATCAGAACCGCTGGGACTACTTATCAAACAAAAGGAAGGAATAACAGGAATAGAGATTGAAAAAAACGAAGCAGAGGGAAAGGTTTTCCAATACGCTGACGATACGACGATAATTGTAAAGACTAAAGAAAGCGTTAAAGAAGTAATGAATATGGTGAATGAATACTGTAGAGGGTCTGGAAGCAAAATAAATGAGGATAAGACGATGTATATGAGATTTGGAAAAGCTATGGTTTTAAAGGATTGTTTTAACTTCAAAGAAGTGGAGGAAATGCGGATTTTAGGAATTTTAATGGGGAAAAACGAGAAGAAAACAAGAGATGAAATGTGGGAACAACTGATAACGGAGATAGAGAGAAAGTTGAATTTTTGGAAACTGAGGACTCTAAACTTGAAGGGGAAGGTTTTAATATTGAATGTTTTAATGGTTTCGAAATTGTGGTATGTGTTATATGTTTCTGAAATGCCTGTATGGACTGAGAAGAGGTTGAAGAAATGTTTTATTGATTTTTTATGGGAGGGAAAACCTGCAAGAATTGCTTATAACACAATTTTAGGGGAAGTGGAAAAGGGGGGTCTGGGTTTAATGGATGTGGAACAACGGAAAAATGCTCTGAGAGTGAAAATTGTAAAGAAATACCTAAACGGAGAAAATAAGACTGAGTGGAAGAAAACATTGAGGTATTTTTTAAATAGATGTGGCGATTTTAACATGGGAGAGGACATACTTTGGATGAAAACAAAAGTTTGGATGACAGAAAAGCTACCTGGATTTTATCGAGAAATGTTTAATGCTTGGGGAAAGCTTTTATTAAAAATTGAGTACGAGCCACATGGGAGAGAGACAATTTTAAACCAACCCCTGTTTTTAAATAGCTACATTTTAAAACAAGGAAAAGAACTGTTTTTTAAGAAATGGATGGAAGTTGGAATCACTAAAGTAAAAGATGTCTTATATGAGTTCAAAGAAGGTTTTTTACGAACGCAATATATTGTGGACACGATGGAGGAGGCAAAGGAAGAATATAATGTACAGGAAATAACAAATAAATTTGAAGACATTAAGAACGCAATACCAAAAAAATGGATTCAAAGTATAGAGTGTATGGAAGAAGAGCCAAAAGAGAAAAA
Organism: Oreonectes daqikongensis; assembly: GCA_026939265.1. Taxonomy (NCBI): domain Eukaryota; kingdom Metazoa; phylum Chordata; class Actinopteri; order Cypriniformes; family Nemacheilidae; genus Oreonectes; species Oreonectes daqikongensis. The sequence goes on from JAOTQM010000578.1 coordinate 57,089, forward strand.
CATTTCTGTGAAATTAGGGGGAAAAATGCATGATTTTAAAGAATGTACTATAAAAGTGTTTTATTGTGTTTTTAGAGATGGTGTTTTCAAAGAGCCAGTTGCAAATAAGTACTGGGTGGAAAAATTCAAAGACTTAAAAGAAGAGTGTATATGGAAAAATATGAGAGGGAAATGTGTGGAGATAAAGTTGGAAGGTTTGGAATATTTTATAAGACACAAAGTGGTTTTTACTGATTTTATTTTAAATAAGATTGGGATGGAACAGAGTGCTTTGTGTAAAGTGTGTCAAGAAAAAGAAGAATGGATTTTACATATGTTTTTATATTGTAAAGAACTGCGAGAATTTTTAAGGAAATGCAAACATGTGGTGAAAGATTTGACTGAGGAATGGGACGAAAATGCAATGGAATGGGACAGAGTGGTGATGTTTGGTTGGGAAAAGAAATGTGAAAACAAAAAGTTTATAAATCTGTGGCTGATGTTAATGAAAAGTGCAATCTGGGAAAGAAGAACTGTGGCTAAAAAGGAAAAAATTATTTTGGATGTTTGGACTGTGTTGAAAAGAAAAACAGAATTATACATGAAAAGACTGTATGTGTATTTTAAATGTGAAAATATGTTGAATGCTTTTTATCATGTTTTTACACCACAAGTCTATTGTGTTTTAAATGCTCTTAAGTGGAATTTGCCAGAGAATGAAAGAGATTTCTGATTTTTGTTTATCTGTTTATTTTGTGTTGTGTTGATTTGTTTTAATTTTTTCTAATAAAAAAAAAAAAAAAAAAAAAAAAAGCACGCCCGATCTCGTCTGATCTCGGAAGCTAAGCCGGGTCGGGCCTGGTTAGTACTTGGATGGGAGACCGCCTGGGAATACCAGGTGCTGTAAGCTTTTGGTCTGGGCTTTTCTTCCACCTTGACACGAACGCCCAATGGGTGCAGTGGTCATCTTCATAGCCTTTTACGCTGCTCGGGGATTCCGCTTTCCGTCCGTGCGGCGTGCCCTGTCTCTATGCTCCAGGTGCGCCAAGGGGCAGCTCAGCCTCGTCCTCCACCGGTGTGCGGCCGGGGGCTTTATTTCTTTCTTTTCGGGCAAACTCCGGGGCAGGACGATTTAAAAAAAAAAAAGGGACATGTAAAGAATTCTATAGACGCCGTTTGACTACAAAATAATGCTTCATTTGCTGGCTAACAACTGACTTCGAAACAAGGACGGGCGGCATACGTACGAATGTAAGACACGAAACCAATATTAAATGAAAGTTTAATTTGCTCTTGACATTAAGCCTGTTTTTAGGACTGCTCCAAAGATCTGCGTGAAGATGGGTGACAGGTCCTCCGCACAGACATTCAGGCAGGAGGGCGAGAAATTGTCTGGGCAAGGAGCTCTCATTTACTCGTTTTACCTGTATCAGTAACGGAGTGTTCTAGATATAACAGAGAAAGTTAAGTTGTAAAAAACCCCACAACATGTATATTTCAGTGTTCGTGGTAAAAAAAAAAAATAGCACGATCGCAGGGGACAAGCAGCAAGCTGAAGGGACAGGAACATGCAAAGAATGAAATAAATTGCGACTTGAATGCTAGAGTTTATTTCAAGGCTCCGTCATTGATTTGTTTCAACGTAAAATGCCCCGGAACATAACACACCAAGGTTTTGCTCTTGCTGAGCGAAGCAAAACTTTTCAAAAACCACGTCGAGCTGAAAGGCGTTCTTTTGACGTGGGGAACATGAATGGGACACGTAGAGAATTCAAGACACGAAACAATTGTAAAAACGAAAGTTTAATTTGATATTAATATTAGGCCTGTCTTTACGACAGTCCAAACGGAAAACGGAGGCAGCGAGGCCGACGGGTGCAGACAGAGCCAGCTGGGTCTGAGCGTTCTTCAAAGAGCCCGCTTTTACCGGCAACATTCGCTTACGGCCATACCACCCTGAGCACGCCCGATCTCGTCTGATCTCGGAAGCTAAGCCGGGTCGGGCCTGGTTAGTACTTGGATGGGAGACCGCCTGGGAATACCAGGTGCTGTAAGCTTTTGGTCTGGGCTTTTCTTCCACCTTGACACGAACGCCCAATGGGTGCAGTGGTCATCTTCATAGCCTTTTACGCTGCTCGGGGATTCCGCTTTCCGTCCGTGCGGCGTGCCCTGTCTCTATGCTCCAGGTGCGCCAAGGGGCAGCTCAGCCTCGTCCTCCACCGGTGTGCGGCCGGGGGCTTTATTTCTTTCTTTTCGGGCAAACTCCGGGGCAGGACGATTTAAAAAAAAAAAGGGACATGTAAAGAATTCTATAGACGCCGTTTGACTACAAAATAATGCTTCATTTGCTGGCTAACAACTGACTTCGAAACAAGGACGGGCGGCATACGTACGAATGTAAGACACGAAACCAATATTAAATGAAAGTTTAATTTGCTCTTGACATTAAGCCTGTTTTTAGGACTGCTCCAAAGATCTGCGTGAAGATGGGTGACAGGTCCTCCGCACAGACATTCAGGCAGGAGGGCGAGAAATTGTCTGGGCAAGGAGCTCTCATTTACTCGTTTTACCTGTATCAGTAACGGAGTGTTCTAGATATAACAGAGAAAGTTAAGTTGTAAAAAACCCACAACATGTATATTTCAGTGTTCGTGGTAAAAAAAAAAAAATAGCACGATCGCAGGGGACAAGCAGCAAGCTGAAGGGACAGGAACATGCAAAGAATGAAATAAATTGCGACTTGAATGCTAGAGTTTATTTCAAGGCTCCGTCATTGATTTGTTTCAACGTAAAATGCCCCGGAACATAACACACCAAGGTTTTGCTCTTGCTGAGCGAAGCAAAACTTTTCAAAAACCACGTCGAGCTGAAAGGCGTTCTTTTGACGTGGGGAACATGAATGGGACACGTAGAGAATTCAAGACACGAAACAATTGTAAAAACGAAAGTTTAATTTGATATTAATATTAGGCCTGTCTTTACGACAGTCCAAACGGAAAACGGAGGCAGCGAGGCCGACGGGTGCAGACAGAGCCAGCTGGGTCTGAGCGTTCTTCAAAGAGCCCGCTTTTACCGGCAACATTCGCTTACGGCCATACCACCCTGAGCACGCCCGATCTCGTCTGATCTCGGAAGCTAAGCCGGGTCGGGCCTGGTTAGTACTTGGATGGGAGACCGCCTGGGAATACCAGGTGCTGTAAGCTTTTGGTCTGGGCTTTTCTTCCACCTTGACACGAACGCCCAATGGGTGCAGTGGTCATCTTCATAGCCTTTTACGCTGCTCGGGGATTCCGCTTTCCGTCCGTGCGGCGTGCCCTGTCTCTATGCTCCAGGTGCGCCAAGGGGCAGCTCAGCCTCGTCCTCCACCGGTGTGCGGCCGGGGGCTTTATTTCTTTCTTTTCGGGCAAACTCCGGGGCAGGACGATTTAAAAAAAAAAAGGGACATGTAAAGAATTCTATAGACGCCGTTTGACTACAAAATGAATGCTTCATTTGCTGGCTAACAACTGACTTCGAAACAAGGACGGGCGGCATACGTACGAATGTAAGACACGAAACCAATATTAAATGAAAGTTTAATTTGCTCTTGACATTAAGCCTGTTTTTAGGACTGCTCCAAAGATCTGCGTGAAGATGGGTGACAGGTCCTCCGCACAGACATTCAGGCAGGAGGGCGAGAAATTGTCTGGGCAAGGAGCTCTCATTTACTCGTTTTACCTGTATCAGTAACGGAGTGTTCTAGATATAACAGAGAAAGTTAAGTTGTAAAAAACCCCACAACATGTATATTTCAGTGTTCGTGGTAAAAAAAAAAAATAGCACACGATCGCAGGGGACAAGCAGCAAGCTGAAGGGACAGGAACATGCAAAGAATGAAATAAATTGCGACTTGAATGCTAGAGTTTATTTCAAGGCTCCGTCATTGATTTGTTTCAACGTAAAATGCCCCGGAACATAACACACCAAGGTTTTGCTCTTGCTGAGCGAAGCAAAACTTTTCAAAAACCACGTCGAGCTGAAAGGCGTTCTTTTGACGTGGGGAACATGAATGGGACACGTAGAGAATTCAAGACACGAAACAATTGTAAAAACGAAAGTTTAATTTGATATTAATATTAGGCCTGTCTTTACGACAGTCCAAACGGAAAACGGAGGCAGCGAGGCCGACGGGTGCAGACAGAGCCAGCTGGGTCTGAGCGTTCTTCAAAGAGCCCGCTTTTACCGGCAACATTCGCTTACGGCCATACCACCCTGAGCACGCCCGATCTCGTCTGATCTCGGAAGCTAAGCCGGGTCGGGCCTGGTTAGTACTTGGATGGGAGACCGCCTGGGAATACCAGGTGCTGTAAGCTTTTGGTCTGGGCTTTTCTTCCACCTTGACACGAACGCCCAATGGGTGCAGTGGTCATCTTCATAGCCTTTTACGCTGCTCGGGGATTCCGCTTTCCGTCCGTGCGGCGTGCCCTGTCTCTATGCTCCAGGTGCGCCAAGGGGCAGCTCAGCCTCGTCCTCCACCGGTGTGCGGCCGGGGGCTTTATTTCTTTCTTTTCGGGCAAACTCCGGGGCAGGACGATTTAAAAAAAAAAACGGGACATGTAAAGAATTCTATAGACGCCGTTTGACTACAAAATGAATGCTACATTTGCTGGCTAACAACTGACTTCGAAACAAGGACGGGCGGCATACGTACGAATGTAAGACACGAAACCAATATTAAATGAAAGTTTAATTTGCTCTTGACATTAAGCCTGTTTTTAGGACTGCTCCAAAGATCTGCGTGAAGATGGGTGACAGGTCCTCCGCACAGACATTCAGGCAGGAGGGCGAGAAATTGTCTGGGCAAGGAGCTCTCATTTACTCGTTTTACCTGTATCAGTAACGGAGTGTTCTAGATATAACAGAGAAAGTTAAGTTGTAAAAAACCCCACAACATGTATATTTCAGTGTTCGTGGTAAAAAAAAAAAATAGCACGATCGCAGGGGACAAGCAGCAAGCTGAAGGGACAGGAACATGCAAAGAATGAAATAAATTGCGACTTGAATGCTAGAGTTTATTTCAAGGCTCCGTCATTGATTTGTTTCAACGTAAAATGCCCCGGAACATAACACACCAAGGTTTTGCTCTTGCTGAGCGAAGCAAAACTTTTCAAAAACCACGTCGAGCTGAAAGGCGTTCTTTTGACGTGGGGAACATGAATGGGACACGTAGAGAATTCAAGACACGAAACAATTGTAAAAACGAAAGTTTAATTTGATATTAATATTAGGCCTGTCTTTACGACAGTCCAAACGGAAAACGGAGGCAGCGAGGCCGACGGGTGCAGACAGAGCCAGCTGGGTCTGAGCGTTCTTCAAAGAGCCCGCTTTTACCGGCAACATTCGCTTACGGCCATACCACCCTGAGCACGCCCGATCTCGTCTGATCTCGGAAGCTAAGCCGGGTCGGGCCTGGTTAGTACTTGGATGGGAGACCGCCTGGGAATACCAGGTGCTGTAAGCTTTTGGTCTGGGCTTTTCTTCCACCTTGACACGAACGCCCAATGGGTGCAGTGGTCATCTTCATAGCCTTTTACGCTGCTCGGGGATTCCGCTTTCCGTCCGTGCGGCGTGCCCTGTCTCTATGCTCCAGGTGCGCCAAGGGGCAGCTCAGCCTCGTCCTCCACCGGTGTGCGGCCGGGGGCTTTATTTCTTTCTTTTCGGGCAAACTCCGGGGCAGGACGATTTAAAAAAAAAAACGGGACATGTAAAGAATTCTATAGACGCCGTTTGACTACAAAATGAATGCTTCATTTGCTGGCTAACAACTGACTTCGAAACAAGGACGGGCGGCATACGTACGAATGTAAGACACGAAACCAATATTAAATAAAAATTTAATTTGCTCTTGACATTAAGCCTGTTTTTAGGACTGCTCCAAAGATCTGCGTGAAGATGGGTGACAGGTCCTCGGCACAGACATTCAGGCAGGAGGGCGAGAAATTGTCTGGGCAAGGAGCTCTCATTTACTCGTTTTACCTGTATCAGTAACGGAGTGTTCTAGATATAACAGAGAAAGTTAAGTTGTAAAAAACCAACAACATGTATATTTCAGTGTTCGTGGTAAAAAAAAAAAAATAGCACGATCGCAGGGGACAAGCAGCAAGCTGAAGGGACAGGAACATGCAAAGAATGAAATAAATTGCGACTTGAATGCTAGAGTTTATTTCAAGGCTCCGTCATTGATTTGTTTCAACGTAAAATGCCCCGGAACATAACACACCAAGGTTTTGCTCTTGCTGAGCGAAGCAAAACTTTTCAAAAACCACGTCGAGCTGAAAGGCGTTCTTTTGACGTGGGGAACATGAATGGGACACGTAGAGAATTCAAGACACGAAACAATTGTAAAAACGAAAGTTTAATTTGATATTAATATTAGGCCTGTCTTTACGACAGTCCAAACGGAAAACGGAGGCAGCGAGGCCGACGGGTGCAGACAGAGCCAGCTGGGTCTGAGCGTTCTTCAAAGAGCCCGCTTTTACCGGCAACATTCGCTTACGGCCATACCACCCTGAGCTCGTCTGATCTCGGAAGCTAAGCCGGGTCGGGCCTGGTTAGTACTTGGATGGGAGACCGCCTGGGAATACCAGGTGCTGTAAGCTTTTGGTCTGGGCTTTTCTTCCACCTTGACACGAACGGCCAATGGGTGCAGTGGTCATCTTCATAGCCTTTTACGCTGCTCGGGGATTCCGATTTCCGTCCGTGCGGCGTGCCCTGTCTCTATGCTCCAGGTGCGCCAAGGGGCAGCTCAGCCTCGTCCTCCACCGGTGTGCGGCCGGGGGCTTTATTTCTTTCTTTTCGGGCAAACTCCGGGGCAGGACGATTAAAAAAAAAAAACGGGACATGTAAAGAATTCTATAGACGCCGTTTGACTACAAAATAATGCTTCATTTGCTGGCTAACAACTGACTTCGAAACAAGGACGGGCGGCATACGTACGAATGTAAGACACGAAACCAATATTAATGAAAGTTTAATTTGCTCTTGACATTAAGCCTGTTTTAGGACTGCTCCAAAGATCTGCGTGAAGATGGGTGACAGGTCCTCGGCACAGACATTCAGGCAGGAGGGCGAGAATTGTCTGGGCAAGGAGCTCTCATTTACTCGTTTTACCTGTATCAGTAACGGAGTGTTCTAGATATAACAGAGAAAGTTAAGTTGTAAAAAACCCCACAACATGTATATTTCAGTGTTCGTGGTAAAAAAAAAAAATAGCACGATCGCAGGGGACAAGCAGCAAGCTGAAGGGACAGGAACATGCAAAGAATGAAATAAATTGCGACTTGAATGCTAGAGTTTATTTCAAGGCTCCGTCATTGATTTGTTTCAACGTAAATGCCCCGGAACATAACACACCAAGGTTTTGCTCTTGCTGAGCGAAGCAAAACTTTTCAAAAACCACGTCGAGCTGAAGGCGTTCTTTTGACGTGGGAACATGAATGGGACACGTAGAGAATTCAAACACACGAAACAATTGTAAAAACGAAAGTTTAATTTGATATTAATATTAGGCCTGTCTTTACGACAGTCCAAACGGAAAACGGAGGCAGCGAGGCCGACGGTGCAGACAGAGCCAGCTGGGTCTGAGCGTTCTTCAAAGAGCCCGCTTTTACCGGCAACATTCGCTTACGGCCATACCACCCTGAGCACGCCCGATCTCGTCTGATCTCGGAAGCTAAGCCGGGTCGGGCCTGGTTAGTACTTGGATGGGAGACCGCCTGGGAATACCAGGTGCTGTAAGCTTTTGGTCTGGGCTTTTCTTCCCCACCTTGACACGAACGCCCAATGGGTGCAGTGGTCATCTTCATAGCCTTTTACGCTGCTCGGGGATTCCGCTTTCCGTCCGTGCGGCGTGCCCTGTCTCTATGCTCCAGGTGCGCCAAGGGGCAGCTCAGCCTCGTCCTCCACCACCGTGTTGCGGCCGGGGGCTTTATTTCTTTCTTTTCGGGCAAACTCCGGGGCAGGACGATTTAAAAAAAAAACGGGACATGTAAAGAATTCTATAGACGCCGTTTGACTACAAAAATAATGCTTCATTTGCTGGCTAACAACTGACTTCGAAACAAGGACGGGCGGCATACGTACGAATGTAAGACACGAAACCAATATTAAATAAAAGTTTAATTTGCTCTTGACATTAAGCCTGTTTTTAGGACTGCTCCAAAGATCTGCGTGAAGATGGGTGACAGGTCCTCGGCACAGACATTCAGGCAGGAGGGCGAGAAATTGTCTGGGCAAGGAGCTCTCATTTACTCGTTTTACCTGTATCAGTAACGGAGTGTTCTAGATATAACAGAGAAAGTTAAGTTGTAAAAAAACCCACAAACATGTATATTTCAGTGTTCGTGGTAAAAAAAAAAAATAGCACGATCGCAGGGGACAAGCAGCAAGCTGAAGGGACAGGAACATGCAAAGAATGAAATAAATTGCGACTTGAATGCTAGAGTTTTTTTTTCAAGGCTCCGTCATTGATTTGTTTCAACGTAAAATGCCCCGGAACATAACACACCAAGGTTTTGCTCTTGCTGAGCGAAGCAAAACTTTTCAAAAACCACGTCGAGCTGAAAGGCGTTCTTTTGACGTGGGGAACATGAATGGGACACGTAGAGAATTCAAGACACGAAACAATTGTAAAAACGAAAGTTTAATTTGATATTAATATTAGGCCTGTCTTTACGACAGTCCAAACGGAAAACGGAGGCAGCGAGGCCGACGGGTGCAGACAGAGCCAGCTGGGTCTGAGCGTTCTTCAAAGAGCCCGCTTTTACCGGCAACATTCGCTTACGGCCATACCACCCTGAGCACGCCCGATCTCGTCTGATCTCGGAAGCTAAGCCGGGTCGGGCCTGGTTAGTACTTGGATGGGAGACCGCCTGGGAATACCAGGTGCTGTAAGCTTTTGGTCTGGGCTTTTCTTCCACCACTTGACACGAACGCCCAATGGGTGCAGTGTCATCTTCATAGCCTTTTACGCTGCTCGGGGATTCCGCTTTCCGTCCGTGCGGCGTGCCCTGTCTCTATGCTCCAGGTGCGCCAAGGGGCAGCTCAGCCTCGTCCTCCACCGGTGTGCGGCCGGGGGCTTTATTTCTTTCTTTTCGGCAAACTCCGGGGCAGGACGATTTAAAAAAAAAAAGGGACATGTAAAGAATTCTATAGACGCCGTTTGACTACAAAATAATGCTTCATTTGCTGGCTAACAACTGACTTCGAAACAAGGACGGGCGGCATACGTACGAATGTAAGACACGAAACCAATATTAAATAAAAGTTTAATTTGCTCTTGACATTAAGCCTGTTTTTAGGACTGCTCCAAAGATCTGCATGAAGATGGGTGACAGGTCCTCGGCACAGACATTCAGGCAGGAGGGCGAGAAATTGTCTGGGCAAGGAGCTCTCATTTACTCGTTTTACCTGTATCAGTAACGGAGTGTTCTAGATATAACAGAGAAAGTTAAGTTGTAAAAAACCCCACAACATGTATATTTCAGTGTTCGTGGTAAAAAAAAAAAATAGCACGATCGCAGGGGACAAGCAGCAAGCTGAAGGGACAGGAACATGCAAAGAATGAAATAAATTGCGACTTGAATGCTAGAGTTTATTTCAAGGCTCCGTCATTGATTTGTTTCAACGTAAAATGCCCCGGAACATAACACCAAGGTTTTGCTCTTGCTGAGCGAAGCAAAACTTTTCAAAAACCACGTCGAGCTGAAAGGCGTTCTTTTGACGTGGGGAACATGAATGGGACACGTAGAGAATTCAAGACACGAAACAATTGTAAAAACGAAAGTTTAATTTGATATTAATATTAGGCCTGTCTTTACGACAGTCCAAACGGAAAACGGAGGCAGCGAGGCCGACGGGTGCAGACAGAGCCAGCTGGGTCTGAGCGTTCTTCAAAGAGCCCGCTTTTACGGCAACATTCGCTTACGGCCATACCACCCTGAGCACGCCCGATCTCGTCTGATCTCGGAAGCTAAGCCGGGTCGGGCCTGTTTAGTACTTGGATGGGAGACCGCCTGGGATACCAGGTGCTGTAAGCTTTTGGTCTGGGCTTTTCTTCCACCTTGACACGAACGCCCAATGGGTGCAGTGGTCATCTTCATAGCCTTTTACGCTGCTCGGGATTCCGCTTTCCGTCCGTGCGGCGTGCCCTGTCTCTATGCTCCAGGTGCGCCAAGGGGCAGCTCAGCCTCGTCCTCCACCGGTGTGCGGCCGGGGCTTTATTTCTTTCTTTTCGGGCAAACTCCGGGCAGGACGATTTAAAAAAAAAAACGGGACATGTAAAGAATTCTATAGACGCCGTTTGACTACAAAAATAATGCTTCATTTGCTGGCTAACAACTGACTTCGAAACAAGGACGGGCGGCATACGTACGAATGTAAGACACGAAACCAATATTAAATGAAAGTTTAATTTGCTCTTGACATTAAGCCTGTTTTTAGGACTGCTCCAAAGATCTGCATGAAGATGGGTGACAGGTCCTCGGCACAGACATTCAGGCAGGAGGGCGAGAAATTGTCTGGGCAAGGAGCTCTCATTTACTCGTTTTACCTGTATCAGTAACGGAGTGTTCTAGATATAACAGAGAAAGTTAAGTTTAAAAACCCCACAACATGTATATTTCAGTGTTCGTGGTAAAAAAAAAAAATAGCACGATCGCAGGGGACAAGCAGCAAGCTGAAGGGACAGGAACATGCAAGAATGAATAAATTGCGACTTGAATGCTAGTTTTATTTCAAGGCTCCGTCATTGATTTGTTTCAACGTAAAATGCCCCGGAACATAACACACCAAGGTTTTGCTCTTGCTGAGCGAAGCAAAACTTTTCAAAAACCACGTCGAGCTGAAAGCGTTCTTTTGACGTGGGGAACATGATGGGACACGTAGAGAATTCAAGACACACGAACCATTGTAAAAACGAAAGTTTAATTTGATATTAATATTAGGCCTGTCTTTACGACAGTCCAAACGAAAAACGGAGGCAGCGAGGCCGACGGGTGCAGACAGAGCCAGCTGGGTCTGAGCGTTCTTCAAAGAGCCCGCTTTTACCGGCAACATTCGCTTACGGCCATACCACCCTGAGGGCGCTAGAGATCAAACCAGGAGTGTTTGGCTGCAGTTGGGAGAGGAAGGCTCTCTATTTTGAGTTTTATTTTTGTGTTTTCTGAAGTTATTAGCCTTTTTCTTTCTTTTTACTTAGCAGTATTTGAGTTAAAAAAACCACTAACGCAGCATTTTGCTGACTGGAGGGTGGTTAAGGGGGCTTTTTTTTTTTTGTTTTTTTATGAAATGAAGGACAGATCAATGGATTATGACCTGGACTGGCTGAAGAAACACTGATGGTTATGATTCTGGACTGGAAGGAGAAACAAGCATGGCAAAACGATAATGGACTGGCACATGTACAACGCAAGCTAACGACACCCGAAGGAGGATAAACAAGTACGCAGTACGACAATGGACTGGCAGGAGGAACAAGCATGCAACGACAATGGAGGCTGGCACGAGAACAAGCACCGGCAAACGACAGTGGACTGGCACGAGGAAAAGCACGGCAAACGAAAACGGACTGGCACGAGGACCACGCAAAGTTAACGACACTGAACTGGAAAAAACGACTACGAGCTGGAAAGGAAAGAACAAGTAAGGAACAATTTTACTGAAAGGAATATTAAAAGAAGCCACGGTGATC
>JAOTQM010000579.1:0-220000 GCA_026939265.1 Oreonectes daqikongensis
GAGAGAGATACAGGAGTGATAATGATCACAGGACGGGCTTGTGTTCACAGATATCTGTACTTGATTTTAATCTCGTGATCATCGTGTGAAGATTCAACGCCTCTAGACGAACACACACATGAATATCAGCTGACGCAAACATCAGACATTGTCGAGCTCAAAACGCCTTAATTGTGCATTCACTGAACGTCTACAAAACAACACTGTGTGTAAGATAGTGTTTGCTAAGTCAAGCGTCCCTTTTACTATTTCTCATAATGAACAAACACCACTCACATACAGAGTATTAAACCTCAGTGTATAACTTGTCCTGACTATGTGTGCTATAGATATGATCATGTGACCTGTAAAGCCACATCATAGGGAGGACATAACACACACAATTTTAGATGAACTATGTGCATAAAACTCATTGTGTTGGTATAAAGAAGTCTTTAGGCATTCTGTGCATATTCGCTCCCTTCACCTCAAATCCAGACATTCTGTAAGGATTGCTGCAGCTGGTCTCGGATCAGGGGGTAGGAACGGCTCTCTGGACATCATTCCAGCTGATTTGTCCTCTGAACAGCGTCCTGCGGGGATTAGTTAACAGGCGGTTTTCTGCACCAGCACCTGAAGATCAACACAAGCTTTTCGGAAAACATGGAGTCCGGGGAGTTGAACAAAGCTGCGAGACTTTCCTGGCCGACTCTCAGCACATTCAGCGTGACATTGACAAACGACACACGCAGGCAGACATGTGCAGCCTCCTCTGAATGCAGTCGAAGCAGACAGCTGTACACTGCTGCACACCAATAACCACAGCACACAGACCAGGAGAGAGAGAGAGAGAGAGAGAGAGAACAATGAATCTTTATTTTTTAACTAAACTAACTGATTTACTCACACCATAACAGATCTTTCTGTATATTATATAAGTGATTCATGTTGAGTTATGAATCGAATATCTTTCAGTAACGGTGTGTAAATTTGACGTAAATCTTCCCAGCGCAAAACTAACGCAACGATAAAACATTACAGCTGGTGTTATTTTTAAAAAGCGCCCAGCACAAAGTGGCAAAAACCGAGCATCACTTTTGATTTTCAGACACACATCAGGAGAGATGACTGTACTAACAGACCGTATAACACTCGTGACACAGACACTTTATTGTTTATGAGTGATCCATTGCTTTAAACTCTGTCATCTGATTCTCTGTATCATTATAATTCTGCCTGAAAACATATCATTAATGAAGCTAAAACCTAAAGGGATAATTTAGCCTAAAATAAAATGTCATCATTTATTCTCCCTCATGTCATTTAAAATTTGTGTTCATACAATGGAAGTAAATAGGGTTCAGTGTTGTTTGGTTACCAATGTTCTTCAAAATATCTTCTTTTGGTTTTGCAGAAGAAATACATGGTTTGTCTGTTGGTACCATGAACAATGAAGCAATAATTGGGCTTCAAAAATGATTTTTTATTTTTGAGTTTACAGTTTATATCTCAATATTTCTGTGTTACTAAAATGATGCCTACATTTGTTGCTTTATTCCAAACAGACGTACTGTTGTTTTCACAGCAGGGGTGCCATCATAAATGGTTAAAAATATCTCCTTGTTCCTCTCCTAATGTAAAAAAAGGCCATTTACATTTTAATATATATCTCGACTGTAAGGTGGGCTTGAGTGTAATAACATGTATTTACTAGCTGCTTTCCAACATTGCAGAAGAGCTATAAAAGATATTTGAACTGCATTTCTCACAAAAAAAACTAGTCAAGATCATTTCATTGTAACATCTTAAAAGCAGGAAACAAGATTTTTCGAACGATTCATTACATTTAGCAATTTCTGAACAAGTTTAGTTTGGAAAAGTTGTCCATTTTGGAAGGGAGATCCATTCCTTCTGCGATATAAGCAACAGTTTTTCAAACACTATAATAAAAATGCCTGAATTGTAGATGTCACAAATGGTCTTATCGCAGATGACAGCATCAGTGTAAACGCATCTCTGCTGCTGTGACAGACCTGTCAATGACCGCTCGCCTCATTCTCCGGACGACACGTCCTCGGGCGGCTCTAATCGTCACACATTTCTCTCCAGCATCGCCTCATCAACCTTAATCTATAGTATATTGTCATGGGACGGACTGGCAAGATAAAGAGACGGCGCGGTTCCGGACAGCAGCTCATCTCAGGCCTCCGGCCACACAAAACATGTCGTGTTTCACAAGCAAAACGCCTCTTAAATGTGCAGCTCAGAAAATCAATGAGTCAAAGAAATAACAGCACATTTCATCATGGAGTTAATGGTTCATGCGGATACTCTATGATTATTTATTGCTAAAGCATTTCTATCTGAACATGAGGTTGTGATTATATTTATTTGCTTGTTTGAACCAATAATATGTTGTAATGTTTGAAGGCGATAAAAAAATTGTGCAAACAACCAACCCCCACCTCCATCCACAAAACTCTTCAGCTTAATCCTCCTAATAACATGGCCTTGTAAACTATTGGTATTGTTTAGCGTGTTGACAAAATGTTTTATGCTTTCCTACTTGTAAGTCGCTTTGGATAACGTCTGCCAAATGAATAAATGTAATGTAAATGTAACAAAAAAAATTATAAGAACTGAATAAACTACATACTTTAAGCCTGAAGACACACACCAGCATCTCACATATCCTCACTGCACCAAACTCACACATGCACATATATGATGGAGACCGTCAAGGAAGGAGCACATCCGCACATCCACACACGCACACGCACACACACACACACACGCACACACACACACACACGCACACAGGGTGCTGGTGAATCATTAAAAGTAAAGAGAGACAGGACCACAGAAAGTTTAATGAATTATTAAATGCAACAGCAATGAATGAATAAACAAACAGATGAACACACAAGAACATCTTCCTCACCCCACAGTCTCTCTCTAATCAAACACGTAACCGCTATAAACTAGCAGAATGAAGTTCAAAAGATGAGTATATCTGACATCTCATTCATACCAACACAGACATCATCATATATATATATGAGTTTCACATGCTGAATCTGATCTAAAAGCTTTTTTAAATACCAAAACATTCACATTCCGAATGAACATGAGCATCCTGGAAGTTGTGTGAAAGCAGCCAATCAGATTACAGCTTGCAATTTCATCCCCTTTCGGGTGCAAAACACATCAGACGGTTTGTGAACGGTTCATCGACGGTCTGCGAGCGGCTATAAAAACAGCTACAGCATGAGAGCAGGTGGCGGTACAAGAGTGTTTGTGTAAATGTGTGCGTTTGGCGAGAGCTCAGGTAAAGCGGCTGAGTAAGTGAATGTTGGGTTGTAAACAGAACTAATTAAACAGGCTTATTTAACATCGCACGTCTTCATTTGTCCTGTTTTGTAGCAATTGTGCCGAGTCCCAACACTCAACGCGCACGCTTCAATTAACCCGAGCGCTGGAACGCCACAGATCATCTTCACTGCTGTGTCCTGTGGATTCAGCACTCACGGGCAAACAAAAGACCAGCGGCGAGTGTTTGAGAGAGTGTGTGAAGCTAAAGCTCTGTTTGGAGAGGACATGAAGTCGAATCACTCATCGCCCTCCTTCTTTCTTTGTGCCAGCAGATGATTCCTGCCAACGGCTGCCCAGGAGCTGTGTGACGGCCGGCCTGGCAGAAATCTGTCTAATGTGAGATAAGGTAGCAACCTTCTGAGGATAATTCAGCCCCTCTCTCTCTCTGCTCTTCACATCAAGGCAGGAGGGAAAGATGGCCGTCACAAAGAGAGGAAAGACTAGACCATAAGCTGCCTGAGAACACACAGAGAGAGAGAAACAAAGAGAGATACAGAAAGAGAGAGAGAGAGAGAGACTGAAAATACAAATCAAGAATGAAAGGAAGATCGAGAGATAGAAGCCAAAAAAGAAATGCACCTGACATCAATTCTAATCAAGACATTTGATAAATATTTGTAAAAATACAAAAAGAGAGACTGAAAGAGCAAGTCAGGAATGAAATAAAAAACACAAGCAAACAAGAAAAGTAAGAAAGGTAAAAGAGGAAAAATGAACAAGCATGTGTGACATTAATTTTAACCATCACAAACATTTGATAAATATCTTAACAAAACACATGCATTATAAATCATAAAAACCTCAAAATCATCTATTAAACATTTGATTTAATGCTAAACAGGGAATCACAGATGAACAAACGCCTCCAGCTAAAAACACACACACACACTGATTGGATGTCTCGGTGTGAAACAAAGAGAGAGAGAGAGACCGACAGGTGAGAGAGAGAGAGAGAGAGAGAGAGAGAGAGAGAGAGAGAGAGAGAGAGAGAGAGAGAGAGAGAGAGAGAGAGAGAGAGAGAGAGAGAGAGAGAGAGAGAGAGAGAGAGAGAGAGAGAGAGAGACCAGTGAATGACAAGAGGTTCAGGGTCTCTAACACATGCTGATCTGACAGTTAACCCATTGACTTCTTGTTAAGTGAAATAAATGACCGTCTGTCTGAGGCTTAAAGGGATAGCTCACCCTAAAAGGAAAATCATTTCTTCACCCTATATGACTTTCTTTCTTCTGCAGAACACAAAAGAAGACATTTTAAAGAATGTTGTTAACCAAACCCCACTGACTTCCATTGTATGTGGTTCCACAAAACCACTGAGACATTCCTCAAAATATCTTTTTTTGTGTTCCACCAAAGAAAGAGTCACAAACAGGTTTACAACCACATGGGGGTGAACAAATGATGACTGATTTTTTTTATTTTGGGTGAACTGTCCCTTTAAGAAGGAAGTCTACACAAAAATACTACATTCTATCAGTTAAAAAAGGTTAAGAACAACTTGGATGAGTAAATAAAGACAATGCTATAAAATGCTTCATAACAAACACTTAAAATTCTTCGGCAATATTTGTGTTAAAGCATTAAAATTCCTGACCCACACGAAACAACTCGCCGTTTTAAATCCTCTATACTGCTGTCCGTCACTCTTTGAAGAAACTGCATTTCTAAAGTGTTTCTGAAGTGAAGAGTGTATAATTTCACTGCAGAAGAAACCGAGAAAATGAGAAATGACGGTGAGCCAAAAACATTCCCAACTAATCTGAAGCTATAGTCCGTTTGGAGCTGAACGCTGTTCACTAATAGCCTCAATATTACAAACGCTTAGTTTTTACTGTCCTGTTTTTACAATAAAGCTCTGTTTCAAAGTCTAGCAAGCTTTATGTGCTCATTTGTCTATTGTAAGGTTAGCAGCTCACTATAAAAATGTACTGAATTGTGCAATTATGTCCAAAAATATCACCCAGTGTCTGGCTTTTTTTAATATTTAGTTAGGATGCTGCCTTAAAAGATAACTACAGTATCTATGTAGACAGCTCACTAGAGTTTGGTATAGTGCTTGTTTTTCTTTACTAACAAAACTAATTACAAAATGAATTATAAAAAATGATACTATAAAACAAGACTTTAAAATTTGCCTTTTCGACGTTACAATTTCACACCCCAGCGGCTTTATACGACCAATGTTATCCACACGAACAAGTTCATCATTATTATATTTAGTAATAACCTTACCATCATAAACTATTATGACTCTATAATACACTTTAAATGGAAACAGACATTTACAATGTAGCTACACACGCAGGTGATAGAATGTTCTCCATGCAAGTCTTACATCAGTGAACTGCACACATGTGTGAATCGTGACCTCGTGTGGGCTGTGAGACAGCTGTGTAAACCACACCGTCAGTTTTTCAGAGACACAGAAACATGCAGGAGAGATTGAGAGAGCGTTGAATGAAAGTGCACAAGACCAAACGCCATCCGATGAAGAAAAATCTAACAAACAGGCGACAAATGTCAGTGGTCAGCGCAGTGAGTGACGGCTACTGAAATTACTGTGTGTGTGTGTGTGTCAGGATAAAGTTTCAGGTGTGTGTGACAACACTTATAATCCCGAGCTGACTGTAGCTGTTTCTTCACAGTAAATAAAACAGAAGTCAACGTGTTAAAAACGGCAATGAACATTTACTGCAGAGACCATGTTATATTTAATTTAATTCATGATTCCAATACAAAGAACGGATCATTTGTAATGTATTACTACACGTACATTACTGTAATGCAAATTTTTAGGGGAGATCTTAGGAATCCTAATGTTTGATTCTCAAGAAAAAATATGAACTGCTCCCTCAGTCCCTTCCATTGTAAGTCATCTGTTAGTCAGCATCTACTAAATTCATAAATAAATCTTTAAGTACATTTTCTGTGGATTTGGGGAATAAAGTATGACCCATGAATATATAGGCCTAGTTCAATTCTGACAAACAGAACAACAATCTCACAATATTAACTTTGAATGCAACTTAATATAACTATCTATGAAGTATTGAGATGGTCTTACAGCTTGTTTAATCTTTGCTCTTTGCTCTCTGCTTCAGCTTTCGACCGACCACCAACACACAGAGAAGAAAAACACAACACTCTGAGGTGAATTACAAGAAACGGGGAGATCATGAGGACAGATCGGTCGGAGACCTCGAAACAACCAGAGAGCAGAAAACAACTCCCAGATCCAACTCCAACTCTGGATAACTCAAAAATGTTATTCTACAAAACTCCTACATTCACAAACCTAAAATGAACAATTAATGTAGATGTGAAATACAAATGTAAACAGGCTTTTGAGTTCATATTGGCTTTAGTAGCCAGAACAGCACAGACCAAGTGTAATTCTTAGAGTAAAATGGATGTTTGGATCTCTGATGCATTAAGATGCACTTTCACAATCGCTCTATAAAGCGTGAGTGTAAATGAAAACTCTCTGGGTGTAGAAAATGAGATTCAAGCTCAAGCCATTGTTATTCATGTGATGTGTGCTGGTGTTAGCGCGGGGTCTAATGGGTCTCCAGTCTTTGTTTCATTACTATGAGGTCAGAGGAAAACAGAGGTTTAAAGTTGCTGTTGACATTAATTAAGGCTTGTTACCGCACACCACACTTTTCCCAGCAGACTTAAAATAAAGGTGAAAGTATTGAATACGACAACAGCTGTTGATCACGACACAATTACACAATATCATTCTGGGTGAGCAAATGTCATTAAATGTCAGATTATAGAAAAATATACTTCGCATATTAAAACAGAATTTATTTTTATTACTGCAATATAGCCTTCTTTATAAACAACAAATAATATTTATTATGTATTATGTTATGCACTACAGTAATGAGATTTGTGGAAAAAGTTGTAATGGGAAAAATATAACTTCTTATGTCTTAAATTTATTTCTGGTGTGAATAAGACCTGTGCATTGATGCATTTAAACCAATTTCTAAATACAAGAACCTAGAAGGTCCAAATTCATACTTTTCTTATTCAAAAGTAGATAAATCAACAAATGCAAAATGAAAGTACTTCCGATCTGTGCCTTGGGTTTATATCTAGTGCATATCATACACATCGTCCAATCTATCTAAAGATCATACAAATACGCCTGCATGTCATCTATAATTCAGAACATCACTTTACAATCAGAACCCCATCCCAAATCTCCTGGATTGAGCTTCTAACTCCTCTTTTTAATATTCCTCATGAATCACATTCTGCCCTTTAATTTCATGGTGAGAGACCCACAATCCAGCCTGTGAACGCTTTCATCAGTTTGATGCCTGCCTGGCTCCATCAGCTCTGCTTTATTCAATGCATTAGTCATCTATTGTTCATGCAATTGTCAAAACTTCATGCATGAATCCGGAATATGCATGCAAGAAGCATTTTTCATATTTTCCAATGCATATCATAATCATAAATATTATTTAGTATATGTAGAAATATGTTCACTACCCAACAAATATACAGCATACAAATTATAGCTTTGATGAAAATTCAGTTATACTATATTTTCCCTGCCATTTTTTTAGGGATCACACACACACACACACATATATATATATATATATAAAATAGGACACAGCAGCAACAACTGTATTTAATAAATGTTTTGGAATACGCCATGATGGTAATACAATGACATTAAGTACCATGGTATATAATAAGGTAATCAATTCAGTACCATAAAAGCTGATACCATCACTGAACCATAGTACATCTATGGAATACATAAGGCTAAATAGCTGTGGATTGCTAACACTAATTTGAACCATGTTAATACCATGTTCTAATGGATACTATGATAATAATACCATGGCATTTTTAAGTAGCCTACATCAAAATCCCAAAGTATATGAATATGGTAAGGAATCATTACTATATAAGAAAGTTCTCACGTATTACCATCACAGTACCATGGTATCTGTCAATAATGATGACACGGTTCTGAGGAACTGGATGTGTTGAAGATGCACCTGCTTTGCGCATCAGCATCACCATCACCGCTCCGTTTGCGCACAGTTCTGGTACAAAATTACACCACCTGCAAGCCCATGCGTGTACAGAACCGGAACAATTCCGCAATTCTTACCGTTGCTAGATATGTGGTTCTCCACGTCGTCGCTTCCAGTTTGTCTGAGACTGGCACTAAGTTGGATGTAGAGTCCCATACAATGCAAACTCCTCAGAATCACTCCAAACGCGCCCATCACTGCTCCCTGTCAAACACTCTTTCACATCAGGTGAAAACACACGGCTTTAAGAGATAAATCCAGATGTGCTGAGGGTTTTCTGTCGGGTTTTGTCCCGGCGGGAAAGACTGAGAGCGGCAGCGTTCGTTTGCAGTCGCCCACTGACGCGCTTTGATTCTCCGTGAGGAGAAAGAAACTGGTCGGATCTAACTGACGCGGCGGAAGGACGCGGCGCTGGGAGTGCTCCGGCTGACATTAGGGAATTTCAATTAAGCGGAGTAATTTCACACAGAGACTTTGCGCAAACGGGCTGCGGAAAGCTGAGGTAGTGTCGTGTAGTTTGTGGGAGGGTGTAAAATGACGTTTCTGAGGTAAATGTTACTAACAACTGTAAATATGTCAACGGGTTTAATAGTTCACTAAAAACTTAATATTTCGGACAAATATTATTGAAGTTTTAGCCTACAGAAGGGGATACCGGTTGTTGTTTAGTCCCAGTTGTCGCTGTTCAAACAAAAAGTCAGAATTAGTCATATAAAAATGAAAGATATTTAAGAATATAAGGTAATAAAAGCGGCTAATGTGACATGCTATATGATGAAGGGCTGTTTGGCATTAAACACGTGCCAACATAACCTAAGAATTATTATACGTAGTGTCTTACTATTCAAAAGTAAACACATTTAGTAAATAGTATAGTGACTGTTTAATATGCGTAATAAAATGCGTCACGTATTACCTGAATATTCGGTTTTCAGTATCCATTAACTGAGTTTTACTTAAAATAATTTGGGTCATATGACGTTCATCCCACATGAAAAGAATACTGTAGTATTTAATATAGTAAACTTGCTAGATACTATAGTGTTTTTGAACCTTGGCACACTAAAGTCAATTGAGATTAATAATAGACACCTGAAGTATACAATTAAAAAATGCAGTGATTACTATAATATACTAACTAAAGTATACTACAATTTACCACAGTTTACTTTAACAAATACAAAAGTATACAGCCGTATCGCACTACAGTGTTAAAGTCGTAAAAAGTACAACCCCCCCAAAAAACATTATATAATGGAAATACCTCAAATAAAAAAAAAGCATTTTGTGAAATTTAATAATATTTCCTTTGAGTTACTATGGTGCCATATATAAATATACCACCAAAACAGTTTCTGTGTGAGTAAAAAGCATTTTTAAATGTTTTCAGACATCTTCAAGTATGCAGGGAAGGATTTCTGTGATGCACAGATTAAACACGACTGTTTCAACCAGCACGGTAAGGTGGGTCCAACCCAGCGTTCTCATTGCAGGTCTGTGTCTGTTTATCTTCTCTGAGGAGGTGAAACCTGCACTCACAAAGCTCAACTAAATCACATGGAGAAAGACAATTATTCTGAGCTCTCTGGGCTGTGAAATTGCTGTTGAATCACCGTTAGCGCGCCGGTGTCATAATCACTGATAAGAGATGCGTGCTGGGATACCTGCCCTTCCCGTCAATTCAAAATGCAAATAACCCATGCCGCTTTTAAAGCGGTGATTTCGGATGAGGAGGTGTGGGGGGAAGCAGATGTTGCTCTGCGTGAGCCGCTGCGGCCCCCGCCCGCCACGGCAAACCGGCGAGACAAGAGTGATTGGCAAGCTCCACTGACAAGCATCACTACAGTAATGAGCGTGTCCTTGAAGAGCGCCGAGCGTTCGTCCCGGTCTGTAGTTACCGGTCATTTGCATTTCAAGTTTAATGCCTTGGCAGAGGGGCATCAATAACGCTCCTGCTTGTGCATGCACGCCGCCACACACATACACACACAATTCATCACATTGTACAATTCAACAGATGGGTAACTGTCTCACATCGCCTCCTCCTCCAATTGTCGGCATTCCTCTACAGTATTTACACCTCCCTCTTCCTGCAAAGCATCTCCCTGGTAACAACGGGAACTGGTGGCAATCATTGACCTCCAGAGACGGAGGGAAATACAGAAATCTCACAAATAAAGCCATGCTTTGAAAACAGAAGCGGGGAAAGGACGGCCAGAGAATATTTAATATGCCAGAAGCGTCAGGCACGAGCATGAGAGCGGAGCTCCTCGGAGAACAGGCCGGGTGGATAAACAAAAGAGAACGTGTCGAGAAAGTGTCAGGAAGATAATGACTCGTGCGCTTGTCCCCGGGCTGCGGGACAGAAAGTTATCACTCAGAGACAATGGACAGAGACGAGGAGATGCATCAAGTCTCTGTTGAATTCTCATGGTGCGTCAAAGCGTTAGCTTTGCCCGACTTTTACTTGAGGCAAGATGTCTGGGCATCTTCTCTGAATGTGAATTGCTCATTTAAACACAAGCACAGAGCTCTTTTTATTCTTAAATATGGAATGTATACGTGACAAAGCGAAAATGATGGTTCACAAAAAATTCATTCATTCATTTACCCTTATGTCATGCAATACTTGTACATGACTCTTTCTTCAGTGGAACACAAAAGAAGATATTTGGAGAAATGTCTCAGTGGTTTTGTGTTCATACAATAGAAGTCAATGCGCTTCAGTCAATATTTCAAAATATCTTCTTTTGTGTTCTGCTGAAGACAGACAGAAATACAGGTTTAGAATGACACAAGGGAGAGTAATTTACTCATCCCTTTACTTTGTGGTTATGGTTTTGAAGTTTTATTTGTAGTAAAACCATGGATAATTGTTGTAAGGAACACAGTTCTGCATGTGGATATCAAGAGGATATCAGTCAGAGGTTTGATGCACTTGACAGACCAGAATAAAAAAGATCCAAATCCATTTGTGTTTAGTCAAAATGCATCACAAGTAATAAAAAATCTGCATGTCTTTCCATCCAATCACGCGCTTCTAAAGAGATTCTAAAAAACAAACTACTCTTTAAAAACTCATTACGTCATAATCATTCATATTCAATACTAGAAGTAAAATGCTGGGTTCAATCCTTAGTGGGGACATTTTCTAGGTAGAATTTTTTAACCAATGTTTGGGTTTGACCATATTTTTCTGCTGCCAACAAACTCGCATGTTGTCAATGACATAAATTTGAATTTCCTAAACATTTTCAAATATTTTTTACGCCCATCCACAAACCCTAATGATCACATTTCAACTTTCGACTGTCTCCGTGTACATTGTGATGATGAGGGACTGTACTGTGGCCAGTCGGCGATTGTGCTGTCGAAGGCCGAGACTACAGGCCGCTCTGAAGCACACAATAACCACAGGGTCCTCGGCCTGTCAAAGTGTGATAAAGTGCCAGCCGTAATGAGACTGCAGCATTTAATTAGTTTGTGAAACCTCTTTTCTCTTCTCGTCGCTTCATGGAGACCGCCAGCCACACAGAGATGTTTTGCTTACAATAATAATTTCCTTACATAATGTCCGCTTTAAAGCTATGGCCCTCCAGTGAGTATAAATCCACCGTAATGGCCCGGCTCCCCCCGCTGAAGAATCCTGCCGGATTGATTCAATTTGGCTCTTGAGCTTTAAAAAATCATTCTCACCTTCAGCTAAAAGTCCATAAGGTAAGAGAGCTTAGTAAGCAAACTGTCTCTCTATACACCAAACTGTTCCAGGGTTGTGCCGATATATGCGCTAAGCCCATGGGAGAGAGTCAGACGATGATGGGAAAATACTGCAGGAATGTAAGCGGAGAGAGCCGTAGTGTCGTCTTCACGAGCTCAGCAGGTCTGCTATTAGAAAGGAATGGAAAATCTCTGGCTCATTGCCACTGGACAAACATCAAATTAATGCCATTAAAAGCACAGCAGCTATATCATTTAAAAGAGAGGAATCAACGCAGGGTTCAAATTAACACGCGCTGAGCTCCAAATACGAGAATCTAAACAAAAATAGAAAGTCATCTAAAGCACCAGCAGTGAGGTGATGTTTATCGATGTAATCACAGTTGATGTGAAGCTTGTAAAGCGTTTGGATAAAAGATTATAAACATGACACTTCTTATTTGGCTGGAATACCGCAGCGACATTTTCTGCCATAAGACCAGGAAAAGTAAATAGGCTCAATTCAGATTTCAGATAGATTAAGATAAATGGATGAATAGCCATCACTGCCACCAATTTAAGGGAGAAACAGCTCAAGAGGTCTCAAAATATACAGTTTCATGGCCTGTATATTTGCTCAATTATACCTTGATTTAAATAAAAGAATCTGAAAGATAAGATGATAAAGACAGATGAGACATTAATACTGGAGAGAAGACATGTGCAACATAAAAGATTCAATGACAAATGAAAGCTAGCAAAGACATTTTAAGACATAAAACATTTTAATCACAAGAGAATTCTGAAAACTTGTATCAAAAACAAAAATCTGTCAAAAAGAAAACAGTACATACAATATCCATTCAGAATCTGTTGGGAGATAATCAGCCCCAAAATAGTTAAATATCAGATGTTTGCTTTTTCAAACAGGACAAATTCTGATGTTACTTTCAGAAAGAAGTCCATGTAGCATCACCTAGACATCAACTAAAACACAAACTCTGCAGAGGACACGGCGGTGGACGTCTTCCTGATCTTCACCGGATGTTCAGAAGCTCTCAAGCAGTTCCATAATCCTCTTCTGCTCACTTTCTTTAAATTCTTCACTCTTGCCGTCACCAATGCTTTCTGCATATTCTACAACACGAGAGAAAAACGGGATGTTTAGTAATTTGGATGAATTTCATGTGCACCACATGCCCTGCCAAAAAACCCGTCCTAATGCCGTCTCGATGGACGGTACGCATACTTTAATCCTAAAATATAAAAAAAAATCAAAGTGAGAATTTGTATCCCTGAAAGTTTTTAAAAAAAACATTGTCACACATGCCTTGACTGCCCACCAGAGTTTATTTTCAATCCCTTCTTCATAAACTCGGCTGATTTAGAAAATCTCTGCAGTTTAAACCGTCTCGGGTTTGAGGTACTGGGATTTAGGAAGCACCCTCCCCTTAAACACATGAGAGCGCTTTGCGTTTGATGTGTGCCGTTGAGAGCGTGTGCCTGACTCCGATCGTATCGGCCGTTTTGATTGAGGTCTGGCTATTTCTGGACACTCCAGTTTCCAGTAACCTGCAGCGACTGGATCTGTGCCCAAGAACCCAAAGAGCTGCAGGCTTTTACCATAAAGACAACATATGCCAAGAACGAGACTTTAGGACCTTTCTAGACTCATGTGAACAGGACATCAGGTATCAGAGCAAGACTCAACATTTATTCTCTCTCATGTGGTTGTAAACATGTATGTGTCTCTTTCTTCAGTGGAACACAAAAGAAGATATTTGGAAAAGTGGTTTTGTGCTCATACAATAAGTTTATGTAGTTTAGTGTTGTTATATTTAGTTTGGGTGAACTGTCCCTTTAAGGCAAAATTATCTTAGTCTTAGTCAAAATATCTACATAAGGGTGGGCAAACACCTTTCACAATCTGTGGTAATGTTCCTGAACTCAATATAACACAAAAAAGATATTATTAAAGATCTGTAATATTGCCATTTTTCATTGATGTAGGAAATCCTTTGGCATCTGTTTTCTGTGTGTTTTTTGTGCGAGGGTAAATAAACATTAAGACCGTGTGTGTGTGTTTTAGAAATGTGGCGGCATGTGGCAGGCGTGGAAAGGTAGACATGCTCTTGGATTAGCTCCTAAGCCCTGATGAAACCCTATGAAAAATAAATAAATAAGATGGTTAAGGAAAAAAGCAAAGCACCACATTGAGAAACAAGCCCAAGGGCTGGAAAAGTAGCGGCAGTAACACGGGGAGGGATTGTGGGTGTCTGCGTGCTGGCTGATTTGAGGGGGATTATCCATTATGGGCTCAAAGATGCTGAAAACTTCCTACTGCTCGCCGGTACACAGAGCTCAAGGTCACACACACAACAGAATGACACACTACTGTACGTGTGAGTCACAGAAGCGGGACTCGGAGCGCTGTGGAGCCTGTAGGCGTTTTCTTTTCTGAATTTCTGCAGTAAAACATCATCACAACAGTGCCAGTGAGATGTGAGGGTTTACATAGGAAATCTGGACAATATTAGGTATAGCAAGCTGCCCACTATCACAGATGTTTCTCCAAGATGAAGACAAAACCGTGGTCAGCAAAGAATGGATTTAAAGTTTCTTTCTTCTTCAGAACACAACAGAAGAATGTTGATAATCAAACAACACTGAAATCCATTGACTTCCACAAAATAAATTTTTAGACATTTCTCAAAATATCTTCTGTTGTGTTCCACTAAAGAAAGAGTCACATACAGGTTTACAACCACATGAGAAAGAATAAATGACGACTGAATTTTAATTTCTGGTTAAACTGTTTCTAGAATACTACAATATTACAGGTGAAAACAGATCCACAGGAAGTCTGTCACACTTTTTAGATGTTCTGATTACAGCAATCACTTACAAATCCCATTTTTTCTTTGATTGTAAACGAAGGAAAATGCAATAAAAAAATCCATTGACCCAATCGGAAAGCAAACTGCGATCCCTCCCTAATGTTTCCTGTAACATGTGTTCATCTTTCTTGTTTTTGCACTGACTACTCTGGCAGCACATGTACAGAAGCGTGTGAGGTACCCGGGCAGAACGACGCAGGTCTGACATGGTCACAGCTGCTGTGGAGGCCAGGTGAAAATTTCAATTTCTCAGCCCAGACGCAGCGGCCCTGCGGGGGGTAGAGGTCCTCCTCACACCAGCAGATCACATAAGACCAATCCCAGAGTATCCCAGACCTGCAGCTCACATTAGAACAATCACACATACTTAAAACCATACTGGACCGGTCTACACCGAAAGCCAGAGGGAGAAAATCAAATGTGCCAAATCCCAACTAATATTTAGATTTATCTAATGAAAATGATTGCAGAAATCACGTCTACATTTAGTCTGCAGCGCCTGATTCACATCACATGCTTTCAACTGCAAACTACCGACCCCCTCGAAAATAATTGATAGTTTGATCCCCAACACAAAGCGGTTATTAAAATATCAAAACCTTTTTTCCAAAAAATACACTGATCATCTTTGGATCACAAGATTTAAATCTGGGTTATCTAGAACACTACACAAAAACTGTGTATATTTCAACCTTTGAAGCAGGAAAGATTTCAATCTAGAATGTTCTCAACCAGTGAGTCATGATCCAAAACCCAAACAAACCTCACAGGTGTCCGTGCCATGAACAATTCTCAATTAATGAGTTTTAAAAAGAGAAAACACTTCACAGACATTTTGTTGCTGAAACAGAAAACTGCACGTTCACTTGAATCATTTTGTCACAAATTATTGTGTCACTTGACAGAAGCCATTTACATGCACTTAAGCTCCAAAGCATGAACAAATCAACATGAGATTAAATACAATACAACTACATTAGATTCAGCTACAACTAAGACACACTGTTTGTGCTGCTGATGACAACAAAGCCATACCTGTAAACCTTCATATGTCATGTTTTTATAAATAACTATACATTTATTAATACATTGTAATGTTTGATCCAGGGTTGCTGTCATTAACTAAAACTTTTAAAACATTTCTGCTCATTAAAATCAAATCAAATATAGGCTTAAAAAATTAGTTGAAAATGTTGAAAGTGTAGCCAGTAATAAATAAAAACTAAACTAAAATTGAAATAAATGAAACCCCAAAATTAACTATATAAATAATGAAATGACAAAAGCAAGCACACATTGCTAAATATTAAACTATAGCATGAACAATATTAAAAATAACATCCAAATATTAATAAAACTACAGAAAAACTAAAATACTTGATTTGGTCTTTTTTGTCAAATATAAACGTTTGTATTGTGTTCGGTTGCCACTTGACGTCCAATGACAATGGCAAAACCTGTGACCACTGCAGACACTTTTATCCAAAGTTTTATCTATAGATGCTTTCAAAGCAACAACATAAACAAATGTTACTGCGCATGCACGCTTCTGTGACCCAAACTTAACTTCCGGTCAACATCCACAAACAACAGAGTCCCTGCAGATAATTTCTCATAACAAGCAAAGGAAATAAGTAAATGACATTAGCTAGCAAGTCTAGTCAGTATTATGTTGGGTTTCCAGTAGAAGAAGAGTTACTTGACTAAACTTAAATGAGACAAACTTACACGAACTATTCAACAAATTGTTTTATTTAATAAAGTTATTACACAATAATGTATTCATATAAATGAAATAAGATATAAATAGTTATATTATTAGCCACTTGCCAGACCGATCAACAAACCGTCTATACGTTTTAAGTACGTATCAAATGGACCCTGCTAATCAAACCCATAACCGTTGTGATGCTGAACACTTCCACCAGACCACAGGAAGCAAAACTGCTCTTCTTTCTAAATCACCATTAGCTCAAATGAATAACGCTCTTGAAAAGAGCAACGCTTGTGTCTTTCAACACCCTCGGTCGCCCTCTGGAAGCGAACAGCACAGGAAACAACGCGTTCTTAACCTTTCCAGCCGGCCGTTTTCATCTCCAGCAGCAGTGACAGCAGAGTTCAGGAGAACATCCCCCACGCTGATGAATCATTTATGATCACTGAACACGAGTAGGAGCACCATTTAACAAGCTGACCATTTCTGAGGACAAAGAGCAGGAAGAACAGCCTCGGTGTTTTACACCACATGTGATCTGGGAAGGAAACCATGAGCTCCAGATAACCTCCAAGAATCAGACACCACATCTCTGCAGCTACAGCTGCACAACACAACTAAAATAAAGCATATCTAGACTTGAAAATGATATGAATTATACGCTGTGGTGTAAAAAGCTAAAAGCTCACGAACACAGAGGATGAGACGGCACGTGACCGCTCAAGACTCCCTCCAGATAGCACACTGTTCACTAGACTTTAATAAAAATGATCAACAGCGTTCTTCCCGTGAGAAATATCGGCAGCGGTATGAAAGAATGAGAGAAACGTCTGCGCAAGCGGAGAGAGAAAGAGCTGTCAGGACTTAATCAAGGTGCTCCGGGCAGAAAAGTGTGTGAAGCCCAACAGCCAATATTGGTCAGGAGAAAGAAGGGATGGATGGGAAGAGTGAAATATTCTGAGAACACAGACAAGGGAATCTGCCTGCGAGCTCTGTGGTGTGTGTGTGTGTGTGTGTGGCCTGCAGACGTGTGTGTTCATGAGGAACACTTTTACACAATTCACCTGATACTGCAGCGCTGCTTTTCTGACCTGGACGGTCAGGAAAATATTTAGCAAATGTTTTAGCTTGTAGAGACAGGAATGAAAGAGCTGGGGTTTGTAGTTATTGACAGATCATCGTCCAGAACAATTAACACAGCCAATGTTTACTCATTTGGAGATTGTTGGCATCAGCGTTTTTCTGCCTGAATGTACATGTGGTTTTGAAATATGTGAGTGAATTTAGAGTTATATACATTATACATAACATCTTACAAATGAATATATTGTAGCATCCAAAACTGATGTGTGAAGGCAAATCTGGAGGTTTATTCAAAATAAGTAAACTTGGTTAAGGTATTTATTTGATATAATTGTAAGCCAAAAAAGTGTAGCAAAAGAGTTTTATCAGTTATTTATATTTTGTTAATTCTTACAGTATTCGCTTCTTGACCCAATAAGCTTTGCTCACGTGTTGTGTTGTGTGTCATTCTTGACCAAACTTCCTTAAAATCTCGCAAAGCTGAGCTTTAGTTTACACAACACACATAGAACATCCTTATTAGTATTTGAAAAACAAGCAAATACATCAATGTTTTAAAGTTGGACATCATATGAGTTAATGACGTATAAGGATTTTCAACATGGCAACTTTAAAATACAAATAAATAATTATATCTATTGCTGTTATTCAAAGAATAAGAATGTGGTGTACACATAAATGCAGATTAAAATTTAAAATGAAGTGATTTTAGTGTTTTTTATCTATTAATTTGCCATAGCCTAAAAAAAGTCATGTGGTGCGACTGTGATTTATCTAAAAATTCATTCATTTCCTTGACATGCAAACATCAACTTTTTTTTACATGCTCCTTATAAATACACAATGCATTTATGATTATGCATTCAGCACAAACAAACATACAGATAACACATCACACATATAGATTATATGAGCAATTATGGTCCAGAGTCTCTAGAGTGTTTTCCTTCTTACCTCTCATAATATGACGGACAACTTTGACAGATCCTCCTCTGAGATTAAGGATCTGATGAATCCTCTGCTGTAACTACAAGAACAAACACACATTATTCAACATGTACACATGTACAGTTTACAGCACATTATCTGTGACTGTGTTTGTTTACCTGAGGAACGCCAGCGCTGCACATCTCCACCATGATGTAACAGATGAGCTGAAGAACGAAGAGTCCCGCGTCAAGCCTGCGGAGATAAAACTCATCATCCATAGTGTCATCGATAATCTCACCCCGACGCACCATATCCTGAAACACAGTAAAGAGGACATCGCCGTCAGCAATGTTAGAAGTAAATAACAGGACTGACAGTCAGACGCATCATCAAAATCTGAATTATAAATGAATGAATGACACAATCAGCTTCACATTAAATGACACTTGGGATAGAAAATCCACCCTCAAAACCTCTTTCTTCTATAGAAATATCTCATAAAAAAAGAAACATTATAAAATAAATAGTTGAGTCTAAATCTGAGCGTGAATAACATGTTTTGCTCATCACAGGTTGTGCCAGCGAACCGTTCTCAGATCAGTATAAAAGGGTTACTTGCACTCAGAGCTTTTAGCTTTTCAACTGCTGCTACCAAATCTAAAGGGACGGTGACGCTTGGCATTTGTTGTGCGCCATAATTGCAGCGCTTGACAGCGGAGTCTCTCCAGGGATCCGAATCTTTTCAAGCGCAAAGCTTTGGCAAGCACACGCGTGTGAGCTCGTTGCCGAATAGAGTTCAACACAAAGAGATGTGCAGAAACAGCAGACTGGTGCAGAGCGATCATTCCTCGCTCGGAAACAGGAAATAAACCAGCTCCATAAACGTGAGCTTTTTCACCGACTACAGCGAGCGAGATACGCTATAGATTGAGAAAACATGATACGGCTGACTGTTTGTGATTCGTATAACCAGTTTTACTACAAATACCAGAGAGCTGCATGTGTTGATCCTGACTGTGCTTTAAATCAAGTAAACTCAAAACATCATCACAGATGTCAGATGAGGACGCTTCAATCTTATGCACACATTATTCTGGTGTCATAACAGAGGAACAGCCGTCGGCGAGTCAATTACATCACTGCAAATAACACGCGCCTTCACCTCCGGGACACAGAGTGATTTTTAGTCACTTCCCGTCGGGAAACTGCAGGCTGGCACAGGTGCTAATATGACAGGCTGAAGAAAGCCGAGCGAAACCTGTGATTCAGTCTCACGGGACGCACGGAGGCTAAATTAATCCGAGCGCGCCCTGCCGACGCTTCCAGCGTGAGATCTCGCCGTGCCGCAGTAAAACAGAAGATGAGAAAATAAAGCGCAGACCGGTGACTGAATGTGATGGGGGTTTTATGGGGGTCCATGTTTAGGAAATGCAATTCGGCAAGAATTTGTGGCTGTTGTTAACCGGGAAAAAGCAGACGGGACGGGTTGGCACGCGCGCTCTGAGGGCTCCGCTACGGGTGATATAGTTTTACAGCGCGCGAGGAAGGCTCGGCACTGGGAGCGCTGGTGCGTTCAGCTGGCGGCCTGCAAACAAGAGAAGACATTTCCCGAATCATAATCCCGTCACTGCTTCCGAGAGGAGATTTATAGGCCACAGAGAAACACGGTGAGATGGGATAGATGTGTGCATGAGACACACACACACACCTGAAACTACAGCTGGACAAATGGAGAATATTCACAATATATATTATTGACAAAAAAATGATAATTTTGTTTGTAAATCTGTATGCGAGTCTTTCTTCAGTGGAACACAACAGAAGATATTTTGAGAAATGTCTCAGTGGTTTTGTGTTCATATAATGGAAGTCAATGGAGTTCAGTGTTGTTTGCTTATCAACATTCTTCAAAATATCTTCTGTTGTGTTCTGAAGAAGTATAAATGATGAAAGAATTGATATTTTGGTTGAACTTTAAGCAACATATTGTAAATACTGCAATGCTTAAGGAGCGTCATTATGCCAAACTGATTTAAACCAAATACATCAAATATAATAAAGTCAGTAAATTTGATTAATTTCTGTAAATATATTTTTAATTCAGTGAACACTAGCTACAATATCTGTTTGCTTGATATGATGGTTTTTAGACCAAATATTAAAAAAAAATATTTTTTTTTACCCCATGCCAGCTTCTATAGCTTGCAAGAGCCAGGTTTAGTTATTCAAAGATAAATGAATAGATGTATTTTGTCTTAAAACCTTGTCAATGTATTTATAATATATATATATATATATATTTTCTTCAGTTATATCACCCAGCTCTATATGAAACAGAATCACCAAGTAAAGCATACGCACACATAAGGATGGATGAGACGCACACTGCAGGAGTCTGCATCGATGCCCACATCACATACTCACAATACACACGCCAATATCCCCCCCAGGCCCACATGCACAGTTGAGAATGAACACTGGCTGAGAGCAAACTAAAAACTTCACATAACATCCAGAAGCCATAACCACAAGTTCAGATAACAACATTAAAATCTCAAGATATATTTAAAAGCAACTTTTTTGCTGCGCTTTATCATCACGCAATAACACACTGAGGTGAAATCACAGCCAAACACACAGCATTGAGGTTTTGTTGGGTTACAGAGTCATGAACTGCAGAGGCTGATGGGATACGAACAGCAGTGACAGCGGCGTGTGTTTAACTGTTAAAGGTGAGCCGTCCAGCATGGCTCATTGTAAGGTTTTATCTTCTTACACATATCTGCCCTCACAGAGGAGATACTGCCAATCAAACACACACGTGTGTGTATGTGTCTTACGTGTTTCTCCCCTTCGATCCTCTTGTCTGCGAGCTGCACGGCTTCCAGGTACTTAAAATGCAGCTCCATGAGTCTGTCGACCTGCAGCGGGAGAGAGAACGAGAGCGGATGAGTGTGTTACATGTGCACTTCACACACACACACACACACACACACACACACACACACACACACACACACTAATGACCGCACCACCGTACATGACCACGTCTAAAGGATAAAGAGCTACTCATCAGCCCAATCCATGTGATGTCTATAAATGTTCTTTATCTTTTAGGAAAACACATCTACCTAAGAAAAACAAGCCTTTAGTGTTTGTGTTATTTAAAGACGAGCGGAAACATTTGTCATCTTCTTTCTGACACTTTCTGTGACAATCTTAAGACAAGCAGAAGCGTTGTATGATGGCCATATGGCCGACATCGTGCAGCTCGTGAAACTACCCATAATGCACTGCTCCTGTCAGAGTGATGAAACAGAGCCCAGCAGGACTGTGAGGGTTATTTTAAGAGTAGTGACTGCTGAGCGATAGCAGCTCTGTAGAGCGACACACGTGTTCATCCAGGTGATGTATGGAGACCCCTAACAGAGACTAAAGGAGACATAAGACTGTGTGCAGTGTATCAAAAACAGATGGACGACACGAGCTGAGACACGCTTTCATACTAATGCCTGCGACGAAGAGACGGATGAGGGAGGGAAGAAAGGGAATGAAGAGAAGATGGAAGAAGTTAAGAAAGAAGGAAGGAAGGAGGAGTGGAGAAAGAGAGGTGAGGAAGGAAGGGATTGATGTATTGATAAAGAAGGAAGAAAGGAAGGACAGAAGGATGGATGGAAGGTGAATGGAAAAAGGGGTTGAAGAAGAAAGGAGAGGGATGGATGTAGGAAGGAAGAAAGAAAGAAAGATGATAGAGGAAGAAAACACACATTGAAGAAAGGAAAAGGGTAAGAAGGAAGAAAGGGAGAGGAGAGGATGGAGGAACAGAGGGGAGGAGAGTGATGGATAGATGGATGGAAGGAATGAAGGGGGGGTTTTATACTCAAGTTTCAAAAATAAATGATTTTTTTGAAAGCCCATCATATTATTTTTGCAGCTTACAGCTTTTAAAATAAATGTGTCCAGATAATAATTGATTTAAACTCAGACAGTCAGTGTTTGTTTGTAAATAATAATGATCTTCTGCTTATTGTCATTGTGTGATAATAAAGATGAAGTGTACAGAGAGTGTCTATAATCTTTATAATAACTCTGTATTACACCTGCAGTCTCTCTCTCTCTCTCTCTCAGCAGCGCAGAATAATGAAGAACTGCCGTCAGCCGTCTTATTTTTACCTTCTCGCAGTCGTTCTCTGTGAACTTGCTCAGAAGACGACTTCTCTGCTGCCCTTTGAGGTTCCTCAACATGGAGGCGATGATGGAACAAACGTGCTCTGAGAGAAAGAAGAGAAAAGATTTAGCGGCCGTGTCCCTCGCTCACATTAAATGAAGGAAAACCACAGCAGCTGTGAGTGCGACGTGACAAAGACACAGCAATATCTGAACACAGACACCTCTGAGATTACATTCCCTCGCTCCTCAAACCAGTTTCAAACTTTCTTGTAGCCGTCAGAGACATTTCGGAGGATTTTGTCACTCCTGATCAAACCTGCTGCAGCGATGACAGAATCCTGCATTTAAATGCCTCGGAGACTTTGAACGAGTACAGACGCAAACCTCACAATAAGTCTCACAGTTTTCTAAAGTTTCTCTCAGAGCGACTGATGCATTAATAACCGGCTGTTACTGTACGTACATTACTGCTTTTGTAACAGAATAAAAATCACGATAAACCTTAAAATAATTGGCTGGTTTAAGGTTCATGCATAATTCAACTGATGTAAATATATATGTAATGTAAAAGCAGTTTAAAACTCCGAACTGTAAAGAAAGAGCATGGAGACTGAGGAAAACTGCTAATTCACTGACAGATTACACACAAATGTGAGCGGTATCTGTTAAAAGGCCGTGATTGTGTTAGATAAGCGGCGCAGATGGAAAATGTGCCGTCGCTCTGAAAGCTTTAATGAAAGTGAAGTGCATGAAAGTGTTCGTCTGCTTCACAAACACAAAAACGAAGAAGCATTAGAGCAGAATGACAGGACACAGAAATCTCACAGCTCTTCTTCTCTCAATCCATGTATGAGAAATATCTGTTTTCCAGGATTGTACAGTTGGATATAAATATCAATAAAATACACATTTTAGACACGTCCCTAATCTAACACACCTGATTCAGTTCATGCGCTCATTCATTCAGAGACACGAATGCTCTCTGTTTGATAATAGACAGACACATGTGCTAAAGCATTCATTACATTAACAATACATACCGCATCTACTCTATACAATATAATGCATATATTAACTTAATGAAGGAAAAGAAAAAATAAACTAATCACACACAAAAAAAGGAAATGACAAAAAAAAGAATGTAAATAAATGAGCAACAAAAAGTTACAGAAAGAACAGATAACAATAGTGATGTTGAAAAATTACGGAAAGGTAAAACAACAAAAGAAAAAAGATAGAAAGACAGAAAGAAAAAGTGAATAAAAAAGCAATAAGAACTAAAAGGCAAACAGACAAGATAAAAAGATAAATAAACAAAAGATAGAAAATGAATGAAATAAGACAGAAAAAGGAAAAAAATAGAAAAAAGAATATAAAGCAACTCAAAGTACTTCATTCAAGAAAGAATGAAAGAAAAAATCAAACAAAAAATGAAATAAAAGAAATAATAAAAGAAATAAAAAAGAAAGAAAGAAATGAATGAATATAAGAAAATAAATATACGGAAAGAAAGATTTTTGACAAAATGACATTTGCGTCTCACACACACATATAAATAAATAAATAAATATTTAACTGCGATCTCACACAAGCTCTCACACGCTATAATCAGTCGGCCTTGATAAAACAATTTAATTTGGCCTTGGCTCTCATCGCCTCTGAATACTAATGAGACTCCTTGAGTTTAAGCATCGGTCCAGGAGCACACGCCGGCGTCTCTTAACAAACACATTACGCATTCTAATGCAGCGGCTGCACGGAGGGCCCGCATTAATCAAAACGCTCCAACAGGAAGCGCTCGGTCAGCACCGCCGTGTCACGGGTCTTCAAGGCGACTCCGGGGAGCACGGCCGCTAGCAGGAGAAAAGTGAAGCGTTATTAGCGGCGGTATAAAGTGTCTGGAGGTGAGCAATACAGCCACAGGGACAGGAGAGAGGGAAGAGGTCTGAGATAAGTGCCTTATCTCCCAGCGCTGCCCCGGGAAAGCTTTTGTCATCATTATACACAGGAACGACTCGACTACCCAACACCATTACTCCAGGTCGCCGTGGCAACGGGAAGAAAGTCCATCGGCTGCCCAGTCGTAAACGCAGCGGGGCCGCCGACAGGAGGCGGTAATCTTTGTGAGATCTTGGTAATCTCATTATTCCATACATTCTTCAATATTCATTATCACCTGCATGCTCACATAAACAAAACATGTACACTTCAGAGTGCTCACTTTAACGTCCCCTACACGCTTCAGAGTGCTCACTTTAACGTCCCCTACACTCTTCAGAGTGCTCACTTTAACGTCCCCTACACGCTTCAGAGTGCTCACTTTAACGCTAAATGTAAATAAATCCCCTACACGCTTCAGAGTGCTCACTTTAACGTCCCCTACGCGCTTCAGAGTGCTCACTTTAACGTCCCCTACACGCTTCAGAGTGCTCACTTTAACGTCCCCTACACGCTTCAGAGTGCTCACTTTAACGTCCCCTACACGCTTCAGAGTGCTCACTTTAACGTCCCCTACACGCTTCAGAGTGCTCACTTTAACGTCCCCTACACGCTTCAGAGTGCTCACTTTAACGTCCCCTACACGCTTCAGAGTGCTCACTTTAACGTCCCCTACACGCTTCAGAGTGCTCACTTTAACGTCCCCTACACGCTTCAGAGTGCTCACTTTAACGTCCCCTACACGCTTCAGAGTGCTCACTTTAACGTCCCCTACACGCTTCAGAGTGCTCACTTTAACGCTAAATGTAAATAAATCCCCTACACGCTTCAGAGTGTTCACTTTAACGTCCCCTACGCGCTTCAGAGTGCTCACTTTAACGTCCCCTACGCGCTTCAGAGTGCTCACTTTAACGCTAAATGTAAATAAATCCCCTACACACTTCAGAGTGCTCACTTTAACGCTAAATGTAAATAAATCCCCTACACACTTCAGAGTGCTCACTTTAACGTCCCCTACACGCTTCAGAGTGCTCACTTTAACGCTAAATGTAAATAAATCCCCTACACGCTTCAGAGTGCTCACTTTAATGTCCCCTACGCGCTTCAGAGTGCTCACTTTAACGTCCCCTACACGCTTCAGAGTGCTCACTTTAACGCTAAATGTAAATAAATCCCCTACACGCTTCAGAGTGCTCACTTTAACGTCCCCTACGCGCTTCAGAGTGCTCACTTTAACGCTAAATGTAAATAAATCCCCTACACGCTTCAGAGTGCTCACTTTAACGTCCCCTACACGCTTCAGAGTGCTCACTTTAACGTCCCCTACACGCTTCAGAGTGCTCACTTTAACGCTAAATGTAAATAAATCCCCTACACACTTCAGAGTGCTCACTTTAACGTCCCCTACGCGCTTCAGAGTGCTCACTTTAACGCTAAATGTAAATAAATCCCCTACACGCTTCAGAGTGCTCACTTTAACGTCCCCTACACGCTTCAGAGTGCTCACTTTAACGCTAAATGTAAATAAATCCCCTACACACTTCAGAGTGCTCACTTTAACGTCCCCTACACGCTTCAGAGTGCTCACTTTAACGTCCCCTACGCGCTTCAGAGTGCTCACTTTAACGTCCCCTACATGCTTCAGAGTGCTCACTTTAACGTCCCCTATACGCTTCAGAGTGCTCACTTTAACGTCCCCTACACGCTTCAGAGTGCTCACTTTAACGTCCCCTATACGCTTCAGAGTGCTCACTTTAACGTCCCCTATACGCTTCAGAGTGCTCACTTTAACGCTAAATGTAAATAAATCCCCTACACACTTCAGAGTGCTCACTTTAACGTCCCCTACACGCTTCAGAGTGCTCACTTTAACGCTAAATGTAAATAAATCCCCTACACACTTCAGAGTGCTCACTTTAACGTCCCCTACACGCTTCAGAGTGCTCACTTTAACGCTAAATGTAAATAAATCCCCTACACACTTCAGAGTGCTCACTTTAACGTCCCCTACACACTTCAGAGTGCTCACTTTAACGCTAAATGTAAATAAATCCCCTACACACTTCAGAGTGCTCACTTTAACGTCCCCTACGCGCTTCAGAGTGCTCACTTTAACGCTAAATGTAAATAAATCCCCTACACACTTCAGAGTGCTCACTTTAACGTCCCCTACACGCTTCAGAGTGCTCACTTTAACTTTAAATGCTCTTCTTCCCTCAGTGAATAGTTCATGTGACTCACTTTAAAACAGACTTTGGCTCTTAAAAGCACACTGACGTCACAGATGATGTTTCTACACTAGCACGCGCACTAGCTGATCTGCAGCGTCAATCCGAAAGACTTTTGTTACCGATTTTTAAAGAAAAGCGGATTATCACATTATCAACATGCCAAATCTGCAGGAAAGGAAGCGCTAATTTTCAATAATGAATCCATTAGCAAAACCTCAGAGACGAGCAAAACAATGACCGGATTCCAACTTTCATTTCCAACAGAAGAATTAACAGAGCTCTGGAGATGAGCGCAATTACACCAGAGCTTCTGATCCAATTTAACAAAGCAATTCAAGCACTTACCGCAATTATGACGTGTCCAGTAGAGATTAAGAAGCACTTAAAAGACAATCATTAGAAATAAATGAACTGCTGCGTCTCCCTCCCCCATCACTTCAAATCACACTTCACCGATCTCGAGACGCTGCTGAAATGGCATCAAAAATGGTCTCAACAGTCTTACGCCCCTCGTGAGATCTGATATTAGCTTCTGTAACACAAGACATTTGCTCAAACCACTGGAGTCATTCAGTCTAAAACATCCCAAGATCCTCTGCGATTACTGATCAGAGATCAGCCGAACAGAACCGCAGCCATTTAATCAATTCAACAGTAGTGACGTTTGTGTCAATATCAACACCCAATACATAAGTCTATAGACAACTTGTGTGCTTAGACTACACAACAACATCTAACATTACATTGTGTATCAATTATACATTTAAAGATGAATACAAGAAACATTCATTATATTCCTATAGATCACTTCGGAAAAACAACCCCAGTCCAGAAGAACTTCCGGTTTTATTTTTCCACATTGCAGAAACGTTTAAAGAAAATACAACCGAACATTTATTACCGAATCAAAATGTTAAACAAATATATTATAAAATAATCATATATGTAAGATTGAAAAAATGAAACCAGAAGTGCTTCTGGATCAGAGTTATTATCATTTTGATATTAGTTTTATTTCAATTTTATTAATACATTAAATAAGCGTTTATTTTTAGATTTTTATTTGTTTATGTTCATTTTAGTATTTTATTATTTATTTGTTTAATTTTTATGTTGCTACATTTTCGTTGTTTATTATTATAATTTAAGTGCTTTAAACTTTTTTCTGAGGCAACATTTAAATTTTTTGTTCAAATAATTTTTAGGCCAATATTTTATTTGATTTCAATAAACAAAAACACTTTTAGGCCCGGTTTCAATGACCAGGCTTAGCCTAAACCAGGATTATGCCTTAGTTAAATTAGGCTACTTAAGTTGCTTTCATTAAAATGCAATAGAAAAAACCATTACTGATGTGCATCTCAAAACAAAACATTTTCAGATAGCTTACTATTTTTAATTCTTTTGTTTTATTTTTATTTCAAATTTATTTAATTTCTTATCGTAAACAGTGGGTAGACGTCACACTGATCATGTCGCACTGTGTACAGATGTGTATGTGACCAATAAAACTTTACAAATACACAACCGGTCAAATGTTTTTGAAAACTTACTCATTTACTTCATTTTTCCACAATTTAGAATAATACTAAACTCATCAAAATTATGAAATAAAACGCATGTATATTGCAAATAATAATAATAATAAAAATACAAAACTAAGTATATTGTAACAATTTTCATGTAATTAATATATAATTTCATGTAAGCAATGCTTTTTAAACAATATTAAAGGAGTTTCCATCTAATCTGAGCTCTTATTGGCTGTTCTTTCTTCATTACTCAGTCAAAGTTATCCATTTAAAAAACATTTGTTATTAAATAAAATAACATACATTTAAGCATGCACCTTCAGATCAATCGCTTTTTTAAATAATGAGAAACATTTCACTGAAGTGTTCAAAAACGTTTGACAGGTACTGTAAGACAATCGATCATTATTTGAGTTTACATCAACACAGGAATCTTTTCATCTACAGAAATCATTTATCTTCTCTAACCAGGAGCTTTCACACATGACCTTGATATCTTCAGTCGAACTCGAAGAAGACCTTCAGCGACACTGAGCTGTATTTTTATTGGGAAAGTCTAATGAAATCTGTATACCGTAGTGACAAAACGAGTTCAAAGTTCACCGTGACTGTGAAGCAAACATTGAGCGTGTCACGACTCCGTGAAAACTTCTTCACTCCTACCAGTGCAAACACATCATTAACTAAAACTCATCCTGACAATCTCTCTCGCTTTCATCCGACACGGAATTATTCTACTGAAACCGCTCAAACGTCTGGTCACGCTATTGTGCTCAAGCTTAAAACAGCACAAGATCAACATCCTCGCGTCTGTCAGGCCTGTTTACCTGAAGCTCTTAACACAAAGAAAAACGGTGTAAATTTGGAGCGTTTGGGCGCAGAACTCGAACAAAAGTTTTATTCCTCAACAAAAGACTCTGAACACAATACATCTGTGCTCTGTAAATCTGTGTTAGGTTTGAAAACAGAAAGAGCTTTTCCTAATGAACTGACTATAAATGCAAATGCAAGCGCGCGTCGCCCGTCATGGAGTCGAGTAAATTTCAAAGGGGATTTTACTGCGATCAAATGAACTTTTACGATTGGCCGTAAGAGCCGAGCTGTTTAATTACTCAAACTCTTACAGTCGTGAAACGCGATAATGAATTAATCTCTTCATAAAGACTCTTTTCTCCGCACACGCGTCAGGAATTAAGAGGAGAACAACAACCGACTGATGCCTGCGTAATCTCACAGTAACCATATTTATTTCCCACAAGCACAGCAGAATGCAACCGTGTTTCCTGAGACAGCGAACAATACATTTTAAGAATAAAAACGAATCCGTTTCCAAACAAATTCGCTGAGGTCGAACAAATGGAGCTTTAGGAAAGTTTAACACTGTTAAATACAGGGTTTAAGTACATCATGAGTCTGATTTTCATCTTTTCAGCGTGAGACAGCGGGTTAATGAATTCTGCTTCCCCGATGAACGTACAGATGTCACATCCCATTTTCCCCACGCTTGACTGAACAGTGACATCTGAACAGTCTGTGCTGCTAAACCTCTGAAGACTCAGGTGAGCACACCATCTCTCTCTCTCTCTCTCTTATATTCCCTGTGTCTCTCACTCATATTCTTTCTTCTTCTACATAAACATTAAGTATACAACAGTATGCATGGTAAGAATTGTGTAAATTAAAGCAAAATGGGATTCAGTCTCACTAACCTATTCTTTCGATCTCATTCATCCCCTCTTACCAACTCTAATTTCCCTGCATTCTCGGTTTCTTTTTCATTTTGTCTTCTGTCTCTATCTCTCCGTCTCTTTAAAGGGATAGTTCACCCACTTTACTAACCCTCTTGTCACATCAAACCTGTATGAGTTTCATTCTTCTGCAGAACGCAAAAGAAGATATTTGGAAGAATGTTGATAACCGCACAACAGCTCATTCACTTCTATTGTACAGACATTAAAGGGAGGGTTGAATGGTGTTTCATGCATTCTGACTTCTTTACACTATTAAACTGTTGTCTTCTCATGCTTAACATGGTCAGCGTGTTAAAAAACGAGTTAGCACGAGCATTTCTGTGCTAGATGCGCTCCCCCAGCACTACAACCGATTTCGGAAAGCTTTTTATAGGTCTGGACCTCTGTTTCGAAACAAGGAACCTATTCGTTTTATTGGACAATTCTCTCGTGCAACGTTTTGTGCAGTATCTCCATCCATGCAACATCCATGTAATCGTCTTTAGCTCCGCCCACAGCACGCCCCCGGGCAGTCGACTTTTTCCGTAAAATTCGTACAGCTGTATCTGTCTTCTGTAAATGTAAGAAAACTAAAGATTTTTGGGAGATATGAAGAACACAATATTACTCTACAGGTACTCAAGATTAACATAACATTGGCAGAATCTGCGTAAAAAATGCCCCCTTTAAACCAGTGCAAGTGAATGGGTATTGTCGTTGTTCTAATATTGGGTGAACTATCCCTTTAAATGTGCAATTCATAATTTAAAGATATCTTATATTCCTATATTATCTCTCTTTCTCTCTGTGTGGTTTTTATTCTAGAGTTATAATAACCATTAGGAATTACGGATGGTGTGAGGAAACGCTGTGGCAAAACAACACCAGCAGCTGCAGTTTTACTCCCTGTTGAATAAACCACAGAATGTAAATAATGGAAGAGAAAAAGATATTACTGTGAGCTCCATGTGATATAACACTGCCCGTGTGTGTTTGTGTGTTGCTAATTGAGCAATAAGAGAATAAAAGCACTGAGGAAAGAATATTGCATGAAAAGCAGAAAACATGAGAGGAAAAGAGACGTGCATGAATCCAAACAGAGCATCTGTGTTGGTCATAGACTGCTGGTTTCACAGGGAAATAAAAACACTTCATCAAAGATTAAAGACAACATGAAATTAAATTTAACTGTATTTACTGTCCTAATACAATCTTGCTTTATATGAAAGAAATCGCTTAGCAAAATTAATTTCTGCAGGTAAACTAAGACTACAGGTACTGAATAAATATAAGAACATTTTAGGAAGAAAATGTGGAAGATAAAAGTAGGTTAATATAAAATATAAACAAGC
Source organism: Oreonectes daqikongensis (assembly GCA_026939265.1). Lineage (NCBI taxonomy): Eukaryota > Metazoa > Chordata > Actinopteri > Cypriniformes > Nemacheilidae > Oreonectes > Oreonectes daqikongensis. The sequence continues at coordinate 31,688 of JAOTQM010000579.1, forward strand.
TAATATAAAACAAGCAGACGATTCATATTTAAGGTTGGGTTAACAAACCTTCATGCTGCTTGTCCGATATCCCGACTTTTTTCATCTTCTTGGGTGTTTTCATAAACAGAGGAAATATGGTTCTGAGGCCCAGGATGTCCACAAACTTGTGACAGTTATCAGAACCCTCTGGACCGATCATGGCGTAGTCCAGAACCTTCAGCGCACTGACCCGAGACATCTTCTTCTCCCTGGACAGAGATCGTAAAGAATAAAGCCATTAAAATGTGTTTTATATACAAGCTAGTTAAACTGCAGTCAAACTCATTTGTACAAGTCATAACTACAACAAAAGTTCTTCTGTTCTTCAACAAAGTTATTTAGTCTCTTTTAAAAGTGCAATTAAAACTATTAAGCACAACAATTCATGATTGCAGATTTTGGGAAATTAAAACTAATATCCGCCTCTCTTTTTCTCAAAAGGCCAATTTGTTTTGACATATTAATGGATTTACCCTGCAGTCTACATGAGTTTAAATAAATGCACATATTACAGGTGTTAATGGAAAAGGTGTAGAGAAAGTGAAAATTGAAAAAATAATTTTTGGTCACACTTCAGTATAGGGGGAAATTCTCGCTTTTAACAAACCACTAACTATGACTTTATCTCCAAAAAACTCTTAATTTGTTGCTTATTAATAATTAGTAAGATAGTTGTTAGGTTTAGGTATTAGGGTAAAGTTAGCAATGTATGTTCATGCAGAAATAGGCTTTATAAGTGCTAATAAACAGCCAACATGCCAATAATATGCATGCTAATATTCAATTCAATTCAATTCAATTTTATTTATATAGCGCTTTTCACAATGAGTATTGTTGCAAAGCAGCTTTACAGGAGAAAGCAACAGAAAAAACATAAGAAAGGTTAAAAATTATTAAACCTTTAATATTTAATAGTTAATATCAACTAGTTAATAGTGAGAATTAACCCCTATAAGTGTTACATGAGACTTAAAAAAATATTTTCAATGGAATATAAGAAAGAAAAAAAACACTATATTGAGGTGAACAGTCTTGTGCATCAGTGAAATAAAGAATTAAACGTCCACATGAGATGTGCATAATTTAGAAGAGGGTTTTACATGTCTGTAATGAGATATTGATTCATCACCATGTTTATCGCTGAGGTCGGACTCTACAACTTATCATCATATTTTACTCTACGACGAACGCACGCACATGAACGATGGACCAACATGAGAAACACGGAGCTCCACAAAAGACATACCTGAGCATGAGGTTCATAAGCTGAAGCCCCTCCCCCCTGAGGAAACGATCACGATTGGCTGGAAGCATGAGACAGGAACAGAGGGCATCAAACAAGTTCTCCATCATTTCCTGTTCCTCCGCTGTGGACGGATTGTGACGTTTAAACACCTGTGATGACAATGTTAACAGGTTAGGCCCGTACCAAAAGGTCGTCAGGAATATAAAACTGCGCTCCAAAAGGCCGTTCACACCCAAGACGATGACTACAGACATAAAATGTGGGAAAATAGCGATAATGACATCATTCTTCTGAACGAATGATAGATCTGCATCACATGTTTTCTGAAAGCAATCCCAGAATGCATTGCATCAATTCTAAATACTCACTTCCTAAATAATGTTATTAAAAACGGACCTTTCTTTGCAAATTTGTGTTTATGCTACGTTGTTTATGTGCATTGCATTACAGCTTTAATTGTGAATGCTAGCCGAGTTCTTCACGAGTGACCGTTAATGAGTTTCTGCCCACGTACAGCGTCTGTCACTTACACGTGCTGCCTATATAGAACGTAGACAGCCAGCCTGCATACTAGAGTTTATAAGAGTGCTTGAGCGAGTGAGAGAGAGAGACAACATCTTACTGAAAGCTGCTGCAGTAGAACGTCAATACCGTCAATTTCTCCCAACAGCTCCCTGGTTTCTGTGAGAGAGAAAAATGATAAATGTGTGAGCTCAATGCACTAATAATAGGGGAGAGAGAATGAAAGACAGACAGAAAGAGCAAGACAGTGTGAGAAAAGATGATAAATGTTAGAGCTTAGTGCACTAATAATGGGAGAGAGAGAGAGAGAGAGAGAGAGAGTGGTGTGTATATGATAAGATCTGCTATTGAGAGCACCAGACCAAAATAAATATTTACACACCAGAGCACAAGAAAACCAATACAACCCACAGTGTGAACAGAATATTGAGCCTGAAAAATATGTACAATCCTCCAAATCTGACTCTAATATTTCATGTGTAACAGAGAATCATAGCGTGTCATACTAAAGGCCATTTCACAACAACAAATGTAGTTGAATGATCATTTACTTGCATGCAATTCTACCTAAAGCATGTTTCAGACACAAAAGCTCAAATCTCATTGGTCCTAATTTTTTGCACAACAAACCTGTTCTGTTATTGAGCAAATAAGTCCACAAGAAACAAAGCGACAAAAATGTGAACGGTATTGTGCATTATTCAGAAATTTTTTAACACCGCATTAATAATGCATTATAATGTAGATTTATTTATTTATTTAACAGGGACGATGGACAGTCACTGACTGCCCCAGAATTAGCTACAGAGCTAAATTTCATCTGTAGTCCCTGGGCAGGAATTGTAGTATAATAAAATTCATTAATAAAATTCCTTCACAAAAATACACCAGATAGATTAAATACAATATTAATGGGCATTATCATTTAAAACGAATACAACAAATATAAGATATATATAAAATGTAGTCATCAAAACCATAGCAAAACACAATAAACAATATTCAATGATCACATACTTGGCTCACTTTTAACCATAATTTTAAGTTTAGCTTAAATTGAGCAAAAGTAGAACATTGTCTTATATTAATTGGTATTATTGGTATATATAAACTTTTATATTTTATATCGTCTGATAGATAATTACAATTTTGTATTTGTCTTGATGCAGTGATCAGACCGTGACGACACAAGATATAAGGCATTATTGTTCTTCCGTATTCTCAACATTAAGTCAGTCAGTGTTTGTGCAGGGTTTTACTTACTGTCGTTGTTTTGCAGTAGGATGGCCAGTATTTCACTGCAGTACAGTTTATTGGCATCAAAAGGCATCTTCGCCTGTTTGGGGAGAAACAAGGAACGAGTGATTTCAATTGGTTTGGCAGCTGTGTCCCATTCAATCTGTGTGCCGTGCTTCTATTGTGAGCGTAGCTGTCGGAGCGCTGGATTCATCGGGTCTTCAGGGAACATTAAGACTCAAAGCACACCAGCATGAAGCTCTTATTCTAGTTAAATCGCAGGAGAATTACACCTCACGTGGAGAAAAATTGAGAATTACAACAGCGTGCCTACAGCTCTCGAATTCAGAGTTTAATCCGGCATAATACACGAACTTCACACAAGATGGTTTCTGTACACTGCAAATAAGAGTACAGCTTCACTGGATTTAAAGTCACACTATTGTGGACACTACACCTTGCTTCCCGACGAATCATCCCTCGCCGTCATCGAAAACTAGCGCCTGACTTCCAGAAACAAGAACAAACAAAAGACACGAGTCATGTTTGTTTGTCTTACCTTGATTCTCTTGCACAGCCACTGCATTAAACCCTGCTGGGCCGCTTCTGTGCACAGACCGGGCCGAAACTCAGCCATGTTCTCGATCACAGCTGAGAGAGAGAGAGAGAGAGAGAGAGAGAGAGAGAGAGAGAGAGAGAGAGAGAGAGAGAGAGAGAGAGAGAGAGAGAGAGATTACTCCATGCTTGTCAGACACACAGCTTCATGAATTGTACTGTGACCCAGTTTTGGAAATGTCTAGTTGCCATAATAAGTGATGTAGACAAACTGCAGCGAGATCAGAACACATCCACATCAACACATTCATGCTTAAAAACATAAAGCACACATCTGTTTGCCATCTGGTGTTGTATGAAGTGTGATGCTGCTGTACTGTTAAGCATCTGATGCTCTGAAGGACGTTTGTGCTGCATTATCAGTTTAGTTTAGTGCACGAGTACATGAGAGCAAACAGGCAGAAAAACATAGAAGACGCATACTTAACAACAACAACGCAACGCAGAATCCAGCGTTCCGAGTGTTTGAAATTACATTTGAAAATGGCTGTCATAAGAATAACAGAGGACAGATGTACTTTATTAAGCCGAATGTCATTGTGATTTTTAAAATGTATTTTGAGTAATATAGTAAAAATCAGAACTACTGGCCCAACAATAACTGGCAGAAAATTTCATTTTGGTTTCTGAGCCCCGGGGACCGACAGTAAGAAAGAGCTAGAGAACACACCACATGGGAGTTTTAACTCATCTGTGTTATAAAAAACATCTGATAACTCAATCAGAGAGAGAGAGAGAGAGAGAGAGAGAGAGAGAGAGTCTCATGAGGAAGAGAGCGAGATTACAGAACAACTGGAACGAGACATTGAGGAAATGTGTCATATAAATCCATTCAGTCATTTATCTCTCCCTGCAGCCGAGCTGAATCTCTATAGGACCAGCAAACACAAACCAGTCACCCCAAAACAGCTTTAAAAACAGAAACACACATGTATTGTTTCTCACAGACATGAAGTGTAAGATTGTGTGTGTATGTGTTTTACCTAAACTGTTGTAAACTCCGTCACCTTCCTCCTTCACCGTCTCATCCAGACGCTCCATGTTCTGCACCATAAGAGCTACGACCTGACCCTCCAACTAACAAACACAAACAAACACATTAAACAAACACTTTTACTGCTTACACATGGCTGAGAAAATGTTCACAAAATGACAACGTCTGATTTAAAAATGAATCTTTTAAACTGGATCTGTGCCAACTGTGATTCCTTTCACTTTACAAATATTCAACACTTCTAAATAATGTAAAACAACAAATACAAAACACTTAACAGTTATACAAAGCAACTTTTGTCATTTAAGAAAACATTGAAGCAATGACTCAAATAAATAAACAGAATTGCTAAAACTTAAAAACTAGAAATCAACTTCTGATTGTTCTTGTTTCATCTCTGCATCTGATAGCATTTTAATAACAGTCTGATGATAACCTCTCTCTCTCTCTCTCTCTCTCTCTCTCTCTCTCTCTCTCTCACAAATCAGCCGGCAGCTCCTCTAACACCACAGATGAGGTCTTCATTTCTCATTATTAATAAATACGGTTCATATAATACTCACCAGAGCATCGACGAGCACCTCTGCTCCTTCCTCGCTCTCGTGAAGTGTGTCGATGTCGGTCAGTTCCTGCAGGAGATCCACGACGGCAATGCTGATATGTGACTCATGTTAAGTTCTTACTGAAAGTTCACAGAAGTTTTATGTTTATTTTTTCTTAAAGATTGGACCATTCTGACCAGATGTATTGGACTTCATTTCCACAGCTGAATGCAACGAAGCTGCCAGAAGCCAATGTCGCCATACTTGTATGTGTTTTTGGTTTAAATTGGAAAAGGAAGTCAAACACATTCGAAAAGGCATATAGGCAAATGTCATAAAAAAGAAACCACATGTAAAATCACAGTGAGTATACAGTATGTCATGGATTATTGGTATCATCTCTCATTCAGGATATCAGTGTTGTCGTGACTAAGGAGACCCAGCAAAGACTGAACTGCATTCAGCTCCACCAGCAGATGGTAAAGCTCTGGAATCGTGGCGATGACGTGCATCTCCTGAATGATGTCATTCAGGTCGAGCTCCGCCTCCATGAACCTAAAAACACAACGAGAGGAAGTGAGGACATCACTTTAGCCACCAGAGATTATGAACCATTTGCTTTTTATGTGATGAGAGACAGTATCAGTAATACACACTTCTCAGGGTTGTCTGGAAACTTGATCCTCAGCTCCTGGTTTTTGTACGATCTCTTCTCAAAGTTTAAGATCATCTTCTTCACGGAGCCCTCATCCACCGGCTCCCCCTGTCATGGCAGGTTGCAAGGTCAAAAGTCAGATCTGTCCTGGTTTTACTTAAAATAAACCCGTGTCTGTACGATCTCACCTCGGGATCTTCTCCATCCTGATCCATCAGGTTCTCTAGAATCTCTCCCTCTACTCCTCGCTGCTCCTCACTGTCTAAGTCAGCCTTGACTGGAAGCCTCGACATCTTCAGTTTGGTTCTGGACTCATCTTTGCTATCTTCATCTCGGGGTCTCTTCGCACCTTTGTCAGGCTAAAAGGGAACAGATCACATGATTGTAGCAAAGGGGCATTAAACCAAAAACTAAGAGACCCTAAAATTCTCCCATTTTTAATTTATCACTTCATGTTAAATTATTCTGTGTTTATGAAGCATCTTAAATCTCCCAGTTATCACAAGTTACTGGAAAGACAAATCAAAGAATATTGAGTGTTTTCACAAGAAGAATATTTCACAACATGCTATTATGTTACAATATGATAAACATACAGTATTAACTGCAATGGTAATACTATGTATTTTATACCATGTTTTGAACAAAAAAAGTATTTCTGAACATGCACAGTCTCTACAGAGAGCCGTGTAAATACCATAATATGCATCAAAATACCAAGGTAATAACCATAACTGTACCATGGCACCACAAGTTCTCTGTAAATCAGGCACGATGAATTCTGACAGGTAATGTTGTTTTACATTACAGGAAAATAAGCAATTTAAGTCAAGATACATTAACTTTATATTATACAAAAACATATGTGCAAAGCCACACAGTCCAGTTCGGCAAAAACGCATAAACTGGTTACCCTTCTAATACCAAAAATAAAGCTAAAGACGTCAAAATGATCGGAGCAGCCAAAGTGTTAATTCACAAATGAATTATTCAAGTTTTCAAAACATCGACACTCGCAGCAGAACACATAAATAAAGCGCCAGCAGCACACAAAAACATTAAAGTCCAACATTACCTGATAATTTAACAGCTCCCCCACATCCATGATGAACTATGTGTGTGTTTAATTCTTCAAAACAAATATATTTCAATAAAATGTATGAATACAAAACATGCATACGAAACTTGCGGTGTCTTCTTCACTCGCATGACCCGGGCGGCATGCACGTGCATAGAGACTCAGCAGCGACACCTGCGGAGCTGCGGAGGATGAACAGCAATACTACAACACCCTTTTTATTAATTTAATAATTAAAAATAAATAAAAATTTAAAAAGTCATTTAATACTTTTTATACCCCCAGCTGATTGATTAACAATGGCAGAAGAAAGTAGTGTTTGGGAAACAGATTATTTATCAATTTGTAGAAGAAACTTAAACTAGTACTATAAATTGTCATGCAGGTTCGAGTTTAAGTGTAGTATTAATATTTATATATATTGACAGGATTGGCCATCCTTCTGTGAGAATGTTGAGAAAGTTTTAATATGTGATAGCCAAAATGCCTCCTGGGATTTAAACATTTTCACCAATGCTGCATTTATTGTTAGCAGATTTATGTTTTTTATCTAATACCTGAAATCCAGTATGAGCTCTATATCAGTTGTCTGTGCTGTCATTCTGTCCCGAGCTGTTCACCTTATGCAGAACTCACTGAAGGTTTTTATATCTGTTGCTCCACAAGATAAGTAAAGAGAAACCAGCTTTAATTATTCAGGCAGCTAGAGATTACAGCCTTTCTGCCTCATGATAAATAAAATAATTATCATTTCCTTTTTTAATTTATGCATTTGGCAGATGCTTTAATCCAAAGCGATTTACATTGCATTATACTATACGATTGTTAAATGCAATCCCTGGGATCGAACCCATGACCTTGGCGTTGCAAGCGCCATGATCTAACCACTGAGCTCAATTATAAAACTAAAGTATAAGTCTTAATAAAACAAGTGTTTACAATAGTTTACTTCTTTCTAACCATAATGATTTTTTAATAGTATGCAGTATGCTATATTATTGTTATGTGATATATATATTGCATATTTAAAGTGAATGCATTTTGAATAAAATGTAGCCAAGAAAAAGATAAGATGTAAAAATGGTGGTTGCAGCATTAATTCAGGTGTATGGTGAGGGTGAGTATAATCTAAATATAGATTATAATGACACATTTTTTGCTTTGTGTAAAATAAATCTTAAAGTTTTTAAGACAAGAACACATTTTTCAATACAGTCTTATGGCATTCACGTCTGGTTGTGTGCTTTTCTGCCATTAGACTCTGAAGGCACATAAATGTTTTCTCTCTCTCTGTCACTCGGCGCTGGCCTCCTCTGTCCGGTCGTCTGTTTTGCATGTCACACTTGACCGGCTCTGTTCAGACTTGACAAGACAGAAGTTGTATGTAGACAACATTCATAAATCCAGAGTGTTGCCGTGTGAACAGGTGATTTTCCGCCTACCTCGCCGGCTGACCTGTATGCAATATTCATTGGGTTAGTGCTTACTGAAGGGCAGATCAGGGATGTGTTTGCATACACATCCAAAATGCACATTTCAATACGCTAAAAACACTCTCAGCGGATAACAATTATTGATTTGCAATTCCCATGCATAATATCTCATATTTCAGGACAATATACACTCTTAAAAATAAAGGTTCTTCAGATAAAGGTTATGGAACCAAAAGAAGAAGCACCTTTTTTAAGTGTGTATAATTCTATTGCACAAACAAATATTGTATTAAAATAGTCTTTTGTTCATTTGTTCGCATCAGCATGATTTGAGTACGGTACAACGAATATTGCGGTAACACTGTGATATGCAACTGTACAAACGCCTGTTCTATTTGCAAACGTGCCACATGTATATATATGTAAATTCTCATTGTACATATTTAAGTTTGCCTCTGTAATCACATGACAGTCACTCTCTGCCGCAGGGTAAAGTTAATAATCTATATGTAGATTAACTTCTGTTTTCAGAGTAACAGACAACATGCAAATGAGCAGCATAAACATCATCGCCGGGCTTTGATTAACACGGTAATGACGTGTCATACTGCATCATGATCAGAGTTCATCGCAACAGAGCTGATTTACATCAAGATTACTTTAAATTTAAGGTTAAAAATGAGCAGAATACAGTAAGTATATATGAGAATGCTCCAAAATAAAAATGCTGCCCTCTTTTTAACATGTGCATGTATTTTTAATGGAGAATACAATCCCAGAATGCACTGCGATGCGCTCTGCGAAAGTATAGATCCAGGTCCTCTATGACCCTGTGGATCTTGTCAGTATTGAATACAATAAATAAAACGAAAGAAATTATAATACATTTTCTTTAGAAATATGATTTAACAATGTATAACTTAAGTGAGATACTTGATTTGGTGTGTTTATGGTTTTAAACCCATGTTCCTCATGCAGTACAGCGTAAATATCATCTATATTTGAAAAATCTGAGCCACATCATGTATAATGAATACATGCAGGGTGAAAAATGCAGCTGCCAAAACAACAGCACGTATTCCGTCAGCCTACACACTGCTGTCTGTGAGAGAGAGAGAGAGAGAGAGAGAGAGAGAGAGAGAGAGAGAGAGAGAGAGAGAGAGAGAGAGAGAGAGAGAGAGCGAGGGGGGGGGGGGGGTGTAAAGATATAAAGTGAAAATAGAAGTAAAGAAGGAATTATGTAAGGAAAAAGCGAGGGTGGGAAGAGAAGAAGAAGATATTTGCATGTCACCTCCTGTTCCAGCACATCCAAATGAATGGTTACTATAGCAACATTTCCAGAATATGTGGCAGATTTGACTTACCTTGAAGATGCTTAATGTTACCTTGAACATTTTTCTAAAACATTTATCAAATGCAATGCGATTTTGACAATTCACAAAATGTTAGAAAACAGAAAATGTAAGTTGTGCAAAAGTTATGATGCTAGAATGTTGTGAACGGTACATTTGAAAAATAAGTGCTACAAAAGGTTCTTCATATAGCGATGCCATTTTGGTTCCCCATTTACTCAAGGTTCTTATAAGAACCATTTCTTCCTCAATTTTGGAAACCTTTTTTACGTTTCTTTTAGCCAAAAGTGGCTCTTCTACGGCACCGTTTTGCTATGAAGTTTTGTGTTTTTGCTACAGTAGATGATATTCTTGTGTCTATAGATGGATTGGGTTCCTTCAAAGTTAATCTTTACTTAAGAAATGTGAGATGCCGCAAACAAATAAATAGCACGAATACATTTAAACAATAAACAACAAATACATTAAGCAACAGAATGAAACTAACATACATGTAAATGTGTCTGGAACAGAATAATGGCTTTAACATTCTCATATTGTGTATGAGACGGAGAGAGAGAGAGAAAGAGAGATGAAATGGCAAACATTAAAGGCTTGAACTTTCCTTAAAAAAGAATAAAAATGTCTTTTTTTAACCACTCTCACAGGAATGTGTTGCGTTCACACCACATGTTTGTGACAAATATACACATTTGGTGTTAATGGGCCTTTAGTAAAAGCTTTCACCTGCCATCTATCAGACTCTTATGATCAGGAGAGGAGGTTACTATAGCAACCACACGCTGCCGAGTGCTCAGTCTGGATTATTATACACTACATCATATAGCAGATTAAAAACTATTCTACTGACATTATCATTTCAATAAAGATTTACATTTCTAAAGTATATTTCACATTTGCTTAAAAAGACTTGGGTGTCTGATATACTGATGACTTTCTTTCTTCTGCAGAACACAAAAGAAGAGATTTTGAAGAATGTTGATTATCAAACCCCATTGACTTCCATTGAATGGTATGAACACAAAACCACTGACACATTTCTCCAAATATCATCTGTTGTGTTCCACAAAAGAAGAACTGAATGAAATGAGTATGAATAAATGATGATAGAATCTATTATTTATAAACTGCAATGCTTATATACAGCAGGTGTATGTGTGAGTGCAGAAACTCTCCTCATCTGTAATGTTCATCTCAAGCTTAATGAGAGAAAACCATTTGAAGAAAAGTCTCACGTCTGAGCACTTCTAAAATAAGGCTATGAGGGTGCGAGCGTGACCCGTGCGTGTCTCAGCTCGGCGGGTGCCGGGTACAAAGTGACACCGTCTAATTGAAACAGGTGTGAGAGGTCAGAGGGGGCGGGTGTTAACATCTGCTCAGGAGGCGGAGCCAATTAGCCTCTGCACAGCAGGAAAACACACACCTGACAAAATGTATTCTTCACCTTGGTGCTTTGAATACAGAATCTTCACTTCTAGGTTGAATCCTCGATTTTAAAGTCTGTTTGAGCTCAAAGGAAAATGTTATTGCGTCTTTCATATCCGAGGGGTTCTCAGTAGTTTCTTTAAGTATCATCTTAGATGTATTTTCAGGAGAAATAAAAAGAGAATCAAATGAGAGGGTAATTGTTGAAACACAGAAATGAGAAATGTTTGAGTTCATATTGAGATCTTCAATAATATTGACTTTTGATCGCAGACTTGACAAATCTGAGCTCAGTTTGAGACATTGTTGACATCTCTTCTGGAGACATTTGTGAGATTTCTCTCAAGAGACACAGATGAGATATAAGCAAATGTTTTCACTAATGAAGATATTAAAGAGATCTCATCCGTGATTTTCTTCTTATGGTGAAGTTGTGTTGATAAAACTAAGCAGAAGGTATCTGGAGCCTTGCGGCTTTCACTAATGCTGTCAGGCTCCAAGGGTCACACAGGTGATCAGGTATGTGAACGTCTGATAAGACGTCTGCTGGAAATTCAATTAAAAATCCTAAAGCACAAGCGTGTGATAAGAAGTTGGTTTGGGGGTTTAACTGAGGCTGTGTTCTTCTCTCAGATTTATGACATGGACGGATGCAAATCACTCACTTTCATGACCTTGAGCGTTGAGAGACGTGTGTTCACCTGCTCTGCGTGTTTCTCTACACCTGTCAAATCACTTTGATTGACATCTCAATAGAATTCTGCCAAAGAAGAAAATGCAAATTCAGAAAGTGTTAACTTCAGCACAAATTACACATAAATATTCCGGCTAAAAAGTCACGACGGACATGATTCAGCGAGTCTCGCTCGTGAAACACAAGGCAAGAAGGCGCTTCGCTTGTAAAACAGAACGATTTACATACAAATGAATTCATGTGCGATTTTCACCAGAAATTTGTTCTGCTCATATTTCTTGCATTGTAATGCAGAAGTTAAATAATGAATGAAAGGAATAGAAATGTACATTTAAAAGTATAATATTTTTTATCAAGACATACAGACACAATGGGTGTTGCATCAGGCCTCAGAGAAGTTTAGTTTTGGGAATATAGTGTTCAAATAAATAAGGTCATGATGTCTTTATCATGCACATGCTACGATGAAATGCAGACACAAATATAATGTTATGACATTAACTTTTCTCTCAACTCACCATCTTGGATTGTTTTGCTAAGATCACCACAAAAGCCAAAAACCATGAAACTAGACCAACTTGTGCTTTTATAAGGAAAAGAAAAACAATTCTCCTGTCCATCACGTCTGGTCATGATGTCTAGGTAGACAGCTCAGTGAATTTCAGCTAATCTCACTCGCCTCCCTCCATCCCCGGCTTGTTTTGCTCTCCGATCTAAATCACTTTTGTTCATCAGCGTGCCGACGTTAGCAGGACGCCCGTCTAATAAAGAGAAGAGATTGAAAATTGGGGAGGTTAATGAAATTTTTCTAAAGTGTCCGTCTGGCTGTTTAAAGGCAGATTAAATCGGCACGCAGTAATTCGAGTGAATTGACCTGTGAAATGACAGAGTCTCGTCTGGGTTAAGTATTGGTAAATAGGTTGGAGAGATTGACAGATCAGGTGAATCAGCATGAGACATTACCGCCGGTGACCGGCCTCATCCAAACACAAAGTCATTGCAAAGTTTTGCTTTTGTTCTCAATCAGACTAGAAAAGTTTTCAGCGATTTTACAACGATTAAACCCTTAGAAAAAAGCAGCATACTTCAAGTTCACTTTAAGTAAAGTTTAAGTATTTTTAAGAACTTTTGTACTAGTCTAAGTATATCAATGTACTAAAAGAATACTTGTAAGTGTACTATTTCAATAATACTTGGGACTACACTGTCCCAATTTTTAGTATACATTATGTAAAAAAGTGTAAGCAAAATTTTGAGAACACAATTAGTTTACAATGTTGTTTATGTGTTGTTTTGCAACTATACTACAAGTAAACGAGTAAATGTTTCGTTTAATACTTTGAAGTTTACTTTCAGTAAACTATTTAGTCGTTTTTATACTGCTAGTGAACATGTGCAAATCATACATGTATATATTTTCATCAAGTAGATTTCAAATCCATTTATTTAATTTAGAAAAGTATGGCTACTCAGTCAAAAAAGTAAACACAACTACAGGTCAAGTAGCCTATACTTATAATATCTTCATTAAAAGATTGGGCCAATTGCTCAGTAAAAGCCACGTTGTATAGTAGCCTATAAAAACTAGACTGAACATTTATTTTAATGTACTAAAAGCACACTTGAATAAACTTTATTTTTGGGAAGGAAAGTGAAAACACGGTTGTTCATGTACTTGTTGTCTTCTGCAGAATGCACATTCTCTTATTCATGCATTGAATTAGTTTGTTTTCATCTGTATATTCGGATTACTGTTATCAGAAACACCCCAACATGTATTTAGCACCACTCCTCACATTTATCTGTCTGTTAGCACCAGTTTGTTTCTGGTGGCTCTTTTTATTATTCGTCTCTATCTGCGGCGCATTCACAGCTCAACAGGCGCTCGGGGCCGTACGATTCGCCAGCGTGCAATTATCATTGTGTTCGGCGCTACCTGTACAGCTTGTTATTATGCGTCTGGCTTTCTTCTTTTCTCTTTCTCTGCATAAAGTGAAACGTAGCATGAAAATGTCATTAATATGTAAATGAGAGCGGTGTGTGAAGTCTGGCCGCGCGGGCCCCGTCTGAACTGACACATTAAATCATAGGTGCTCATCAGAGCATGTGTATTTGTCTTAATTACAGCAGGTGCGCCCGCCGCAGAAACACAAATTACACAAATTACACAAATCACACAAATCACACGATCTGTGGGGATAAACCTTTAACTGCCAGACTAAACACAATGTGAGAGGATAGAAGAGGAAGTCGAGGGATTTGGAGTTTCTTAAGGAAAAAGTTTCCATGCGCTGTCCATTTAATAATCGAGATATTAACGAGATCTCATCTGTAAAACTATACACTTTGTTGAAACCAATATATCTCTGCTGTCCTTCTGAAACCTCGTCCATATTTCATGATTTTAGTGTTTTGTCATTATTATTAGTCACCCTTTATGTCACCGAGTTTTGCAAATCTCAAAAAAGTATTTAAAAAAGTGCTCGTCGACTTTGACAACGCAGTATGTAATTCTTTAAAAATCGGTTCATTTCCTGAACAATAGCGAATTTGGACATACAACGACGATATTAAAATTCAGAGCAATATCTCCTGAGGCGGATACCGATACCCATAGTTTAGTGGTAATATTAACTCACATAAACTAAATTTTGATGTTTCTTAATATTTACTGTATACAGAGGACAAATGCATTGCATTTGTCTGTCCTCTGATCGATCATTATCCGATTTTAAACTCTCGGCTGATATCGGTTATCATCCGGTGCATCCCTAACTTAACCACATTATTAATAGAAATGCAGAGAAATTTTTTACCAAACAGTTGAACCTACATCACATGTCTCTCTTTCTCTTTCATCATCTGTGCTTTAGGTTCATCTGCTCTTTAAGTGTTCTGGGTAAAACGGTAAATCATCTCATCCTTAACCGTTAAACTATGATAATATTTCATCCCTGATGAGTTCACTGAATTTGTCCTCTTGGAAGCACTGAGGGTGTGTGATGAAATTATTTTCTCTCTCAGTGGTTTTCCATTTGCTGCAGGATATAGCGTGTGTGTGTGTGTGTGCGTGCGTGCGTGTGTGCGTGCGTGCGTGCGTGCGTGTGTGCGGAGGGTAAATTTCTCTCTCCTGATGGAAATCCACACGGTTATTTTTGATTGCCTTGTTCAGACACACAGAAGGCAGAAAGAAGCCAATTCGATTCCTATTAACAAACAACCTTTCCACAAGATTATAAAATCAATATATATTAAGCCTTTCCATTATCAGAACCTTTTTCATTATCATAGAAAACAAATCTATAGAGCAGGTGTCCAAAAGTGTTCCCTGTAACATTTCGGCACATTACACAGTTTGAGGGCGTCCGCCCGTGCAGGAGTAGATTGAAAATTTCACGATGTTGTAACTCTGCGGCGAGCTGAAACCATTTGACCTCTACATCAGGTCGGGAATGAGGTTTCTGTGGTCACTCAATGGATTGTGGCGGTAAACACTGCCTTGTTCTTTTCTGTTTTGTCATTTATCGCTTCTAAAGCAATGATCACTTAGTAAAGTAAAAAAAGATTTAAACACAATGACATCTTAGTTTCTTAGCTTTGAGATCATCGATGTGATATTCACCCGCAAAAATTTAAATTCTCTCATTATTAATTGACCCTCATGTGTTTGTAAACCTGTATGTGAGTCTTTCATACAATGGAAGTCAATGGGGTTCAATGTTTTTTGGTTATCAACATTCTTCAAAATATCTTCTGTTGTGTTCTGAAGAAGAAAGAAAGTCAGTGTGTGTGCCATACAGTATTTTGTGCACTAGCTGTATATACACATTTATGCGCAGATGCGACTTACACTGCATTATACTATACATTTGTATCTTAGTATCTTGTATCCCTGGGATTGAACCCATGACCTTGGCGTTGTAGCGCCATGATCTAACCACTGAGCCACAGGAAAGCAAACATAAATCTATATAGTCAGATGTAAAAGGTTATCTGGGTTTTCTCTGTTAGTATGGACACAACACCGGCTCTACGGCACTATTCTGCAGAAGAAAAGTGTATGTGATAGCACACATGATGTTTACACACTGCCCCCTACGGCTCACACACAACACTGCACGACCGACAGATCAACACGATCTCTGAAGTGGTTTGTAGAAGGTTATTGGAAGGTTGTTCAAAGGCTTCCAGGGAGAGCCTTCAATTTTAGCACCTTTATTGAAGATGAATGATAAGCCTTCGTCACACACACACACACACAGAGAGAGAGAGAGAGAGAGAGAGAGAGAGAGAGAGAGAGAGAGAGAGAGAGAGAGAGAGAGAGAGAGAGAGAGAGAGAGAGAGAGAGAGAGAGAGAGAGAGAGAGAGAGAGAGAGAGAGAGAGAGAGAGAGAGAGAGAGAGAGAGAGCATGTCTTACAATATAGTCACTTACAAACCGGTGCACATATAAACCTGTTGACATCATACAAAATAATTTTTACCAATTTTAATAAAAAGATCACCAACAAAACCTTGTTACATATAAAACTGTGGCCTTCACATTTTTTAACCCAAGTAAATATTTTATTTCTCAGAGGTTGTACTTTCATTCAGTACGAGATCAGAGCTATAAAATAAATGTAATTACAAAATCTCCAACTTTGGTATCTTGGTCAAAAGAATTGTTGAAACATCTCATGAAACATCTAAGAAGTGTGAAAGAAATCAGTTTTCTTCTATAAAAGAAACAAAACAAAACAAAAAATCTGTGATTCTGCGCAACTCTTTGTTGCCATTTCACAGTTGTTTGTTTTCCCTGACAGACCAAAAGACTGATTTCATAGCTGTGTGTTTGAAATGCAAAGTGTGTCCAGCACCAGAATGAAGAGATGTTTGGTTCTGTGGTGTTTTTAAGAAGCGAGCGCTCGTCCTGTCAGCGTTCCACACCAATTACTCTGATTCACTTCCCTCCTGATTCACCAGTAATGATGATAAATCACCGCCTGCAGAATGAAAACACTTAGCAAACATTATTTGATGAATCTGTTTCACCCTTCATGACTCTGCTCATTGATTTCCATCATTCTGGATCAGTGTGAATGAAGCGCTTCATTGTTTTCCTCATGTTTGCATGAAAGCGTCTGCTAAATGCTTCAACGTAAACGCACTGGAGTTTCATTTAGATTTTCATGAGAAAACTTTCATCCATCGCAAACTTTCTTTTGAAGCCGTTTCTTTGTCTGCATGAAGCTCTTTTAACATTTCGAGGGTTTGATTTGCAGACGTAACTGCAACATGGCAATTTCTTTTCTCCTTCGGTCGCACTTCTGCAGAATTACACACACACGAGCATGTTTACATATATTAAAGTCCAATAGGAACAAAAATCACAGATGACATCTTAAAGAATATTATTTCTCTAGACACATATGAGATTAAACACAGTGGAAATGAAAGTGTTTGCTTAAGTCTCATCTGCATCTCAACAATGTCTCAAACTGAGCTCAGATTTGTCTCGTCTGCTATCAAAAGTCAATTGAAGATCAAACTCAAACATTTCTCATCAAATCCAGATTATTAATACAAACTGTGTTTTAATAACATTTGTATGGTTGTGTGTGACAATATGGATCAATATCAGTTTTATTTGTGCACACCCCCGTCTCTCTTTCTCTCTTTAAACTCCATTTGCCCCTCACTTTATCCAATCTAGCTTTCTTTCTCCACATTTTCTCCAAGTGCAGCCTGTACGTTTCCCTCTCTCTCATTCAGCGGCTCTATTAGTCTCTCTTTCTTGGAGATTATTTCAGACGGATCCCGTCTCTCTACATTACACACCACTGATGGTGGTTACAGGCCTTTGAGAGCACTGCGACAGAGAGAGAGAGAGAGAGAGAGAGAGAGAGAGAGAGATTTGCTCATCCGTCGCAGGTGTTCTCTCCTCTAATTCAGATGCAGAGCTTCTCTCAGGTTTATTGAAGCGGCATCTCATGAGAGTCGGTCCGGATCGCTTGAGAGAGTCGGCACACGGCCATCGATCAACAATTTCTAAGCGATCGATCGGCGGCCTGTCGGGTCTGCTTAACTGCAGCATCACGAGGGGCTTCAGCTCTCAAAGCTGTGCTCAGAATTTATACAACATCCACGATACCCAACACATCCAGCTTTTTATACATCTATAGAGAGGTGGCTGTATAAACACAAGCTCAATAAACTTTATAACAGACACTGACATTTGAGAGACTGCAATGAATCTTTCAGAGACAGAGAGAGTCTCGCTGTAAACACGTCTGTGCGGATCTTTCTCCTTCAGTAAATCATGTTTTCTTCTTTATGAGCTTGCCATCAATTTAAACTGGTCTGAATTGGTTTGTGTTTGGTGATTTATGTGATTTTAAATCAATCTTGATACAGATTTGTTCTGAACATGGTAGAGTCTGAATAGTCTCATCTGCGTCTCAGATATTTCTCCTGAGAAGGAGAGACAGAAATCTAAAAGTCAATATTATTGAAGATCTCAATATGAACTCAAACATTTCTCATCACATTTACTCAAATCCAGATTATTTTAAATAGAAGCTTTTGCTTTAGTCTCATCTGTGTCTCAGATATTTCTCCTGAGAAGGAGAGACAGAAATCTCACAAATGTTTCCATTAGAGTTTCAGAAGAGATCTCAACAATGTCTCAAACTGAGCTCAGATTTGTCTCGTCTGCAATCAAAAGTCAATATTATTGAAGATCTCAATATAAGCTCAAACATTTCTCATCAAATCCAGATTATTTGACACCTCCATACTCTTCGTGTGTTTTAACAATTACACTCTCATTTTATTTTTCAATTTTAGGAGAAACATCTGAGACTTAACTGAGAACTCCATCAAATCTCCTGAGCCATAAAAGAGCAACATCTGAGCAATAATATTTTCCTCTGCGTATTTTATTTAATCTGATTCATTTGTTTTAATCCGTCTGAATGAGTCTAAATCTCTGGATGTTTCTACGGTAAGGGTTCTTATTAAAGGCTTTGCTCTGTTTTCTTCATCTTAAATGAAGATATACGCCACTGTGCGTAATTCACTCCGCCAGGCAATAAATACAGCAGGGTGTTTACATAACTATCACTGGTGCATAAAATAAATATCCTAATATCCACTAACCAAGACATTAATGCTTACAGACACTAAACACATCAAGGCTCGCTGTGAGAAACTGAGCTTCTAATGTAAAACAAGAGAAGCTGATTTATTCTGGAGTAAGTTATGACTGTAAGTGTGAATGTGGAGCCTATAGGGAAAAATGTAATAACATCTCTCAAACACATTCACAGATTGTTTAGTGAAAGAAAATCTTTAATTTATTTTATTCAAACTACCTTTGAAGCTTAAAGTTTCTCAAACTGAGAAATGACACAAATGTGAAAATGAATTGTGATGTCACACGATCACAGCCAACGAAAAAAACGGTATTTGATGTTTAATGCACTTTCATGTAAATCAGATGACATGGGTATCAATGCGATGACAATAAAATAAGAAATGTACACGTCAGTTTCAATGTAGCTAATATAATTACAATACTGTCACATTCACAACGTGTCCAAATAACAGCAATTACAAGATTCAGAAATACTCCGTTTCTATGGTAACGCTGAATATGCCAAAATGCATCCACGTCCTCCTTGTAGTTGATGACAAAACATAATCACCACATGAATTCATTTATTCATCTCTTTATGCTCTTGCCAGTTAAAAGGGAATATATGAAAACTACACATTCAACAAAAAGTGATAGACGCCTGCAAAAGGAGAAACATAATGTAATGAAAGGGAGACATTATCTTGTGAACAAAACACACAATGCAAACTCAATCCTTTGAGAAAGTGACAGATCAGAGGTGAAGTGACACACACACACACACACACACACACACACACACACACAACACTGAGCACAAGTCAATATAATGTGAGAGACGACAGACACAGGTGAGAAAACACCTATCAACACATGATATCACCTGATCATAAAGAACAAAAAAACATCAAACTGAAAAATATTGGATATTATAGGGAAACACTTTTAGTTTTTAATAAAACAATTCACCGAACATCATGACTTTCTGAAAATGCATGGAACATGTTTAAAGATCTTCACAACAACATTAACATCTTAAAAGAATCACATATGATTTTATTTCTACTGAAGGTCTCAAATGTGCCAGACTCCTAGATGGAAAGAGTTGCATGAAAATCAAACATGAGGTGAGTAAATAATGACAGAATTGTTGCGGTTTTGGCCGAATTTGCTTTGGCATGATGTTCATTCTTCAGTGTGAAGGTAATGTATTGAGCTTATTTATGATCAAAATCAATGCAGATTTTAAAATTCATTCATTCACGGTCAGGGAAACTGAGGTCAATGTAAATATGCTGAAATCAGATCTAATCTGAGATTATTTTAAGTTAAAACACATAAGCATCTTACCATGTCCATAACAAAACAACATTGTTATTAGATTGCTTAAATCTGAGAGCGCCAGCTCCCAAACTATAAAGTTCTTAAATCCTGTTGTGCACGATTCATCAGTAAAAAATATTAGCATTGTTAATTATAATAATTTTTATAACCTAAGAAACAACATCTGTTTTGCAGACGTAAATAAACAACTTGAAGTGAGGTGCAGAACTATGATGGAAGTTTCAAAGTACTTTATTGGCTTGACTGCATGGTCTTACAATATTGCCAAAGCATTGAACATATAACGAAAGACTTGCAATGTAAAATATAAAATAAAGTATATGTAAATAAACAAATGTCTCTCTCACACAGCATCAAGGTTCAGTTTTGACCTCATGGTGTAAATATCTGGTTCATTCTTCAAATCCACATGAACTCCAAACTTTATTCACTTTCTTAATACACTTGCCTGGTTTTATTGTGAATGATTCATCAGTGCACGGAAATATTGATCTTCGCAATCTTTCATCAAAATGTTATAACTTGCTTCCCACCACCTGTCATACAGAGATCACTTCACCATCAAATCAATTCCTCATGAATAAAAGACATTTTCTTCACCTTACATATTCTGACCTGAATATACAACAATGGCCCAAACAATAACATATAAGTATTAAAAAGCATTTAATATTAAAAAAGTTCATTATAATTAAATGAAAGAAAGCATTTGTTTTCTCTAAAATAACATGAGGGATGAATGAAACAGTACAACATAAACATCATCTGATCTTTATATCACTGCAGTGGATGTTTTGTAAAATAGTTTTTTAGTTT
Organism: Oreonectes daqikongensis; assembly: GCA_026939265.1. Taxonomy (NCBI): domain Eukaryota; kingdom Metazoa; phylum Chordata; class Actinopteri; order Cypriniformes; family Nemacheilidae; genus Oreonectes; species Oreonectes daqikongensis. Next base: position 52,776 of record JAOTQM010000579.1, read on the forward strand.
TGTCAATTCTGGCTGTTTTTTGTTTGTTTGATTTTTGGTGTATATTGTTTTGGGGTTTTGATATAATGATATTAAGCTTAATTTTATTACATTTTTTGTTTGTTTAGGTGAAGATAAGCCCTTTGGGGTTTTTTTGCCTCTTCCTGCACAGATTGTATTTTCTTGTTTTTAAACATAAATTCTTTTACATTGTGGAAAAAAAGTCAAGAAGGAACAAAGCTTTTTCTGATAACACTTCATTTGTTAACATTAGTTAACTACAGTAGTTACCATAACCTTTACTCAACTTAATTAATGTTAATTTCGACATTTACTAAAATGCTGTAAAATATGTTGTGTGAACAAATGTTATCAAATACAACCTGTTTTACATAAAGGGAAATGAAGCTCATTTTTAGGACCATTGAGGTTTTTCCGCTGACATTTGTGTAACCTTTAAGCCCATTTTACCTCCTTATTCTCATTCCTTTCATGCAAAAAATAATTGTGAACCTGCTTGTAATTCTGTTCTGCTGTAAAATAGAGAAAAAAATTCACCTTTTTATTTCAGTGATAAAGTATTGCTTTTTAAAATATATTATTAATAATACAATTTATCATCACTATTTAATGTCAATGATTTAATAATCATTAAAATAATGTAAAAAACAAAAAACCTTAATGCAACCTCTTTTCTTTTTACACTTATTAGAAAACATTAATCTATATATGAACTTGTGCATATTGGATTTGTATAAAGATATAAAAACAAGATTTATAGCAAGTGTGTCAGTTTTGGCGAGTACACTCTTTTAACACTGACAAAATCCATACATTTAAAATATACAGTATTTCAGATCTGGGAATATGGATGACTCATCTAGCACTACACCGAATTTTGTCCAATCAAATGCACTCTTGAATGGGAATGTCCCGCCCCCTTAACAGCACCTATTAGAAGTGTTTTTTCTGTATGTTTGTACGTGTGTGTGTGTGTGTGTGTGTGTGTGTGTGTGTGTGTGTGTGTGTTGTGATAGCTTCTCTGTTCTATGTGGATGCTGCTGGTTTGACTGATGGTCCGGTGGGACGGGGCAGACGCACGGCTGCTGATGGATGGCCTGTGCCAAACCCCTGACACAGCCATTCAACCAACAGAAATGATAGATGTTAAATCTAATTTTAAACACCCACAACTGAAGCGGGCCGGACAGACGAGGACTGCGCTGACACAAACACGGCTGCAGCCGTCTGATAACACAAGCCCTTACCTGAACCCCCGACTTAAAATACAACAACACCTGAGAGTGACAGCCCAGATAAATATTACAACCGGAGAGAGAGAGAGAGAGAGAGAGAGAGAGAGAGAGAGAGAGAGAAAGAGAGAGAGAGAGAGATTTTGAATTTTGAAAAAACTTTATTTACAATCAACTTCACAACAAAGAACAATTAAGTAAATGGACAAAAACTGACAAAAAAATAAAACCAACACTCCATCAAACACAGTGCATAATGCTCCATGACTACACCAAATCATCTAAAGATAGAAAAGTCTTTCATAGTTTTATAAAACCTAAAATCAATCAGCATTCTTGATTTAACAAGTGTTGAAAAACATTGGGTGACACTTTGACATGATCTTTGCTCTACTTCGTTCTTCCGACTTGTGCTTCTCCCAAGATAAAGTTCAACAACTGACAAGTATATTTTTTGTTACGACAATACTTAAAACCCAAAATAAAAGTCTCTGCATGAGAAAAGAATTAAAGAATCTATTTAACAGCATAAATAATGGTTCCAGTCTGAAACATTGTGTGAAAAACTGTTTCTCTATCTGGACAGAATGGACATTTAAGGATCACTTCTGGATCTTAACCCTCTTAGATCTTGATCTGTATATGAAAAACTTCTGAATTTCTTTATTGTCTCAGTTATGTCTCCATATCAATAAGAGCAAATATAGCTTGAAAGAACAGAGCGCGCGTGTACACACCTGCATGTGTTAAAGATATCTTGCTTCTCTTGAACACATCTGTGTAGATAAAAAAAAAAGTCAGCTGTTATTCCAGATGTGACAGATATGTTGATTTATTTATCATCATACACATATACAGTCTGTTAAACTGCAGAATAAATAAATGTCTGGGGTTTCTCTGAGGCTCGATATAATAATACAATATAACACAAAACACATTTATAGTTTGTGGGCATCAGGCCTCTTATTGATCTGAGGTTTGGCTGACTAGAGGAACACTATGAGATTATCAAAACCCACAATGCATCAGCTGTCGTGTAACAATGTTTTATTATTTACATTGTCATAGCATTAAAAATTAAAAGGTGTGAAATAGCCACGAAAAGCTATAAACTACCATTAACATTGAACAGAAAGTGGTTCCAGATGAAATGTTACAAAAGAGTAAAACTTACAATGACTGCACACAACAGCATGTTTTCTGTGATATGGCATCATGACACTAAAATGTTTTATTGAAGATTTAATGAAACATCAGTTAATATAACTAAATGATTAGAATAAACCATTAACCTCTTAAAGATCATAATATTAAATATGTGGGGAAAAAATACATTATACAACATTAATTGTTATAAAACAAACTGTATCTCTTACAGAGAGAAATGCAGATATATTCGATATATTCCTCATATGAATGATACTCATCCGTTCTTCTTCTCCATCAATCCTGATGTGGAATGTTATTCTGTCCGTCTCTGTCCATCCGTGAGTGATGCTTCAGTTAGCAGCTAAATCACAACATGACTTCAGACAGAGAAACAAAGACATTTAAACAGAAAGACCTCACGAATGACATCAGAGGAAAAGAATATATAGCCGCACTAAAATAAACTATTAAATCAAACCAAATATCTTTACTTTTCTACAACACTTTCATAATTACAACTACAAACATATTCCATTAATGTCAGACAGACACACAAAAATATATATAAATATGTCTTAAGTATGTTTTTATTATCAAAAATAGGACATTTAAAAGCAGGTGCTTTCATCCAAACTTACTTACAGTGTATTGAAGCTTTTTATAATGAATATTCCTCCATTTTGAAGTGACGCATGTGTGTCTAAATACTTCAGATGTTGGGGGACATCAAAGAGGGCAAAATTGTTGACCAAAGATTATTAGTCAACAAATATATTTTGAACAATATAAGCTATTACCCCCAACATAACGCTACAACATTGAATAATTATTCATCACCAAGCCTTGATTTGTTATACGAATGTAAAGTGTTACACATCATATCAACCGTCCATGCATTTGTCTGTCAACGCTTGTTTTGTGTCAACCCTGTTTTGGCTTTAAATGTTAGACCTAAAGGCCAGTTTTGCACGTTAAAAAATAAATACGACATCACGTTGTTTCAATTACATTTACACACTGCCTACGAAATTTTCGTCCGTCATAAAAAAGTTCAAACTGGGTCAATAGGAAGCATTTTTAAAGGTGTTTTGGCTATTCAGAAATTTTAGGATGACGAATACGAAATAACATATATGTGACCCTGGAACATATGTAGTAAAAGCCAAAAATACATCGTATGGGTCAAAATGAGCCATTTTTCTTTTATGCCAAAAATCATTAGGATATGAAGTAAAGATCATGTTCCATGAAGATATTTTGTAAATTTCCTACTGTAAATATATCAAAACTTTATTTTTCTGAGTAATATGCTATGCTAAGGACTTCATTTGAACAACTTTAAAGGTGATTTTTTTCAATATTTAGATTTTTTTGCACCCTCATTCATGTGATTTAAATAGTTGTATCTCAGCCAAATATTGTCCAATCCCAACAAACCGTACATCAATAGAAAGCTTATTTATTCAGCTTTTGGTTGATGTAAAAATCTCAATATCAAAAAATTGACCCATAAAAGGTCAGTGTGTTAATAGTCTCAGCAAATATCACATGATTTTTAAACCTTTATTTGTATTATTTATATATTAAACTGAACAGAGCTCAGTCTGTCACATGAAGGATCTGTGGTCAGTTTGTTGTTATAAAAGTCCTGAGCACATTACATACAACTAACCCCATTAACTTAGAGAATCATCTGAACATTAGCATTGAAATATAAACTTTAGTTCTTCTTCTCAAACTTTAGGAATTGGCAGAAAATGAGACTTTATTTTATTCTGTTCAGACGCAGTCAGCGTGAAATTAAAGGCATCGTCTTCTGCCTGTAATGTAAATGTGTTTCTCATCCACAGCTCATCTTAAACAGTGAAGATCTGATGAAATCACACAAGACAAGAACTTTCACTGTAGTGTTCATGAATCAATGTTTATTAAAACTCATTCTCGTGTCACTGGTCCACACACCACCAAAACAAAACATATCCTACTCTATATATAATAGCAAATATCTGTTTATTATCTTTATAATTCAGCTCTATGACCTGTGATCTCATGTCTCATCTTTATTTGAATATCCTGAAATGCATCACATGAAGAGAAATATGATGTAATGCAAAACATACAAATATTACTTTTTACATTTTTACACATCATGATAACATTTGTTGTACTTTCTTGAATAAAATGAACAACGTTCAAATGCATAATATATATATATATAGCACTACTTTATTTTCTAAATGCCAAATTTGTTGTTCATTTTGATTTTGAAAATGAAATTGTGTTTTTCAAAAAGATTCATAAGGTTAAAGATGTTTAGATATGTCGAATTCATTTTATTAAGCATACTTGTGCAAAGTTTAGGTATAGAGTAAGTACTAGTACACTATTCAATCCTAGATTTTTGTAAATCGAAAATATTATACACTTTGAAAATGATTTCTGGAACACAGCTTTTATTGTTAATAAATACTTTTGATGTATCTTTTAATGTTACAAAATACTTATATCGAGATGTTACTATATACAGATTGTTCACTGAAGTAAATCTCATCAGAGATACACGAGTTCAGACAAGAGCCGAGCGCTGCCATATTGATTTAATTAAACACAAATTGAAATATGTTGTCAGAGGTGTTGTTCCTCTACGGCTGTTCTCCTGTCAGCCATTCAAGCTTTCTCACCGACACACACACACACACACACACACACACACACACACACACACACACACACACACACACACACACACACACACACTCATTCTCCTCCATTTGTTTCCAGGCTCACGGCTTTCTTTCCTTTAAGAGAGGAGAAAAATCGCCCGTGTCAGTCGCTGGCCAGTGATGTATCGCTCTCATAAAACACCCATTTCCCCCGTCGCCTGCAGGAGGGCTGATAGACCGCGACGCGTCGGGTTACCACAACGCCTGAAACCGGGCAAGGGCGCGTTTTAAAGCAGCGAGGTCAGGAATGACACGGAGATAACTGTGACATATGCCCTCCATACACTTAAAGATAGTGTCCAAGAAAATGTTGTGGATCCCAAGGTGCCTGTAAAACAAAGAATGTGTCTCCAAGAGAGAGAAAGAGAGAGAACCAGATACCATTAAAGGTGAAGAGTTCCCTTTCTTCAATGTTACTTTCTCATATTCTCAACTTCTTGCACAAGTTTGCCACATAACATTTCTCAATGCAACTTTTCCATACGTTCACCCAGAGATCAAATGTTGTTTTCTCATAGTTGAGAAGATTTGATGGAGTTCTAAGTTGTGTTTCATTTGAGTCTCAGATGTTTCTCTTAAAAGTGCTTAGAACAAAATTAAGAATCAACCGAGAGTGAAGAGTCTGGAGGTGTAAATGAATGTAGATTGTAGAGGAAATATAATCTGGATTTGTGTCAATGTGATGAGATATGTTTGAGATCATATTGAGATCTTCAATAATATTGACTTTTGATCGCAAACTTGACAAATCTGAGCTCAGTTTGACACATTGTTGACATCTCTTCTGAAAAACTAAAATGGAAATGTTTATGAGATTTCTGACTCTTTTTCTCAGGAGAAATATCTGAGATGCAGATGAGACTAAAGCAAACCTTTTTGAATTGATATTTTCTAGATTTGGGTACATTTGATGGGAAATGTTTGAGTTCATATTGAGATCTATACAATAATTTTGACTTTTCAAGACTTAATAAATCTGAGCTCAGTTTGAGACATTGTTGAGGTCTCTAAAACTTTAATGGAGATGTTTATGAGATTTCTGACTCTTTTTCTCAGATAAGACTTAAGCTTATTTAAAATAATCTGGATTGTGTAAATGTGATGAGAAATGTTCGAGTTCATATTGTAATCTTCAATAATATTGACTTTTGATCGCAGACTTAACAAATCTGAGCTCAGTTTGACACATTGTTGACATCTCTTCTGAAACTCTAATGACTCTTTTCTTCTGGAGAAATATCTGAGACACAGATGAGAGTTTAGCAAAAATGTCTCAGTGTTTGCTAGGGGATCCCACCTGTTTCTTTAAACGAAATACGTAAAGTAAAGTAATAAAGACTGGCTAAACTTATGCCGTATGATGTGATTTCTGTGAAAAGACGTCCACGGGCAGCTGTAGGATGAGATGTTTGTCATAAAGTGAGCGAGCGTGTTATAATGACGCCCTGCGGCCCAACACACAGGGAGAAAAACATTCAGCCGGCAGAAATCTGTCTGATGAAGCATCCATCACAGCGCCTCTGAAACACGACATACAGATGAGATCTTCATATCACTCATTACACTGAATATTTATGAGAGTAAACACGCAGGTACAGTAGAGTCACATGCTGAGAGACAATTCATCTGAATGTTCAGGGTCACATTATATCCCAAAGTCAAAGGACGAAATGTACAAGAAGAACCAGAATGATGCCAAATTTGTTTATTGCTCGTATTTGATTTCATGGTGATTTATGAGCGTGACATGTTCTTGACAGCTTATATGAGATTCTCAATCTCAATGTGACAATAGTGGGTTTATTCACCCACATCAGATCAAATCCTATCTACACAACATCTTGAGTTATGATGTTTATATTTTATAGAAACTGGAAGCTGGTGACAGCGTTTCGTCTCATCGGCAGCAGGTTCTGTTTTCTCAAAGCTCAAGAGCTTCATCGGATCAAACTGAAGAACAGATTCTGAATCTGAGCACACAAACAGTTCAGCACGGAGTCATTTTTTTACTATAAAACAGACATAAAATGATAACATATCCACATGAAAAATACTAAAGTATACTATAGTATTTTTTATAGTAAACTGTAGTAAAATTCCAACATACTATAGTGTATTTGAAGTTTTTTTATTTATGTAAGAATCTATTACAGTTGTACATTTACTATAGTAAATACTACAGAATACTATAGTACACTATAATAATATTGTACTGTAGTATGATTAATATAATACGGTATATTATTATGATATAATTTACTACAGTAAAAATGTAGTATAGTGCGTTATACTGTGTTTTTGTATACTATAGTATTTTTTTAGAGTAAACTGTAGTAAAATTCCAACATACTATAGTGTATTTGAAGTTTTTTTAAATTTATGTAAGAATCTATTACAGTTGTACATTTACTATAGTAAATACTAAAGTACACTATTATAATAATAATAATATTGTACTGTAGTATGATTACTATAATACGGTATATTATTATGATATAATTTACTATAGTAAAAATGTAGTATAGTACGTTATACTGTGTTTTGTATACTATAGTATTTTTATAGTAAACTGTAGTAAGATTCCAACATACTATAGTGTATTTGAAGTTTATTATTTATGTAAGAATCTATTACAGTTGTACATTTACTATAGTAAATACTATAGTACACTATTATAATAATAATATTGTACTGTAGTATGATTACTATAATACGATATATTATTATGATATAATTTACTACAGTAAAAATGTAGTATAGTACGTTATACTGTGTTTTTGTTATGTGGAAAACAGCAGATATTTAATCACAAGTTGTTTTCAAAAGAGCATAAAAACACTTTCCAAAAGTTTCCATTTGCTCTCCATTTAATCTCACTGATGTCTAGGAGAAATAACTGAGAAAATAAAGAGATCTCATCTATAATGTTTCTTTCTTCTGGGACTGGTCTTCATAGGTTATATAATCAAATTAGACAAATTCAATGTAATTTTAAAAGTAATATTGCTCAGATTTGTAACTAGTTAGGCTACAACACAAAACAGAATAAAAAAAATTCATCTTTTTGTCATATTGCTGAAGGTCACATATCAAAGCAACATCCCGTAACCATGGCAACCGTTTCTTCATCTTCACTCTGTGACCTGAAGTGGCAGCTGAAGAAACGTTTTAAGCACAGGAACTGAAAAAAGCATCCGAGATTTCTGACAGAACACAAATGAATCTGATCTAAACGCTGAAGGCCGATCCGCTGCTCGCCGGCACGTTACAATTGCGTTTATAATGGGATATTGAGTCCGGTATTGACCTGTTAATAATAGCGATGAATGAGGTCACATCAGTCTCATTACTGCTGTCAGGAAGATCTAGTTAACACACTATTGAAAACAGAGATTTAGTGAACAAAAACCAACGCAGGCCATTTTAATCCAAATACAGAGCTGTGAGCCATTTATGCCAACATTTATGAATCATTTAAGAAACTGATCTTATTCAGATTCAACTGAATGCAGATATTTTCTACAAATACAACAATGAATATTATTATATGCCATTAAAACATTTATTTATATTTATACATTACATATATTTGTGTGTATTTTATTTTAGGCACTGAACCGATTGCTTAAAGGGACAGTACACCCAAAACGAAAAAATGATGTCATTGTTTACTCATCCAAACCTGTATGAGTTTCTTTCTTCAGCAGAACACAGAAGATATTTTGAAGAATGTTGATAATCAAACAACATTGACTCCCATTGTATGAACCACTGAGACATTTCTCAAAATATCTTCTGTTGTGTCCCACTGAAGAAAGACTGACATACAGATTAACAAACACATGAGAGAGAATAAATGATGATTTTTTTGGGGGGGTAAACTATAACTATTTTCTTGTCGCACTAGGTGAAACTATCTTGTACAGTAAAATATTTAATATCATAATGTAGCACATGACTGAATTCTTCTAGATTCTGAAAGAGGAAAGTCTGTAAATGATAAAGTTGGGAAACTTCGTCTTTGGTCTGACAGATTTCGGAGTCTGGAATGTAAAGTTCTCGTAATAATTTATGATCGTCTCAGCTTTTCAAAGTCCCGTTTCCCCTGACATTTAATTTGTCTGAAAATCAGCGAGCATGCAAGTCTGATGATCTCACACCGCCTCAGATTCGCTCTTCACCATCACATGTGATGAAAACTATCAATATCAGGCATCAGAAAACTGTGATGTGTCTGATGAGGAGAAATCATTTTACCGTGGTATTAATCTTTTATATGTTAATGTACACTAGTACTTTACACAGTGCAATGGTAGTACACTTTAATATATAGGCTAGATAGTAAACTGTAGTACATTGCAGTGATTGTTATATATACAATAGTATTTTGTAGTACATGTAGTGTGTAGTAGCCTAAACTTACATTAGTATACTACTTTACAATGTTGGCGTTGAAAACACCATATCTAGGAGTTTATTATAGTAAATATTTTATCGTGTGGGTTGGGACATTAAAAAAGCATAATAGTTTATAGGAAAACTGTGCAATAAATAAAAGTAAATAAAAATGCCAAGCAACTGACAAAAGCAAGCATATAGGCTACTTGCGATTCATGCATCCGTGTGTGAACAGCACAAATCCAATACGAGGCGAATGAAATGTGACAGACATGTACAGTAATTAATATTTGCATCGATATATCTGTTTTTCTGCGGATCATTTAACAGCATGCAGCCTCTGCTATGAGGAAAAAGTGATCGGTGAAATCTGTCAGTGAACCGGAAGTCTGAAATGTATGTTCTCTCTCTCATTATTTTAGGTCAGACCCCGAGAAGATGATATATGTGTCCCCGTTGAATCATATGAGGGTCGTTCAGAACGCATTTGATTGTAAATGAGTCGTGAAATGGAAATTGTGCTGTTTAATGTAGAGTAAAAGCAGTGGGTGTGTGCTCAACTTTGACCTGACAGAGAATGACATTCAGATCGTTTGTGTTGGATGATAGCGAAAGTGTCTCAACAGCGCCTCCAAGCGGTGAGATGATGGAACTGAGACAACTCGACTGAATAAAATCAGAAGTTATACACGTGTTTGGATTGACATGAGAATGAGTTAAATATTATTTTGGCCTGTTCCTTGAAGACTCTGCCAATAAAATAATCTGAATATGTCTTGTTTTTACCTGATCAGGTGTCAGACGGAGTGGGTTCGACTACTATATTTTTAATAATATTCAATGTTTTAATAACATGGTTTAAAACTACTGTACACACACCATTAAATAATTGTCTATCAGCAAGCTACCTCTTGAATCTAGAACCAGTTTGATGAAAATGTCAAGAAATACAAAATCGAAGGAGAAAAGCTGGAAATGGGAAGAACATTTTTTTTTATTTAAAACATCATCAGAACAAAGACACAATGCAGAGAATTCTTAAGATTGTGATCAAACACGTCTGGAATATAAATGAGATACAAAGCATTTATTTCAATTTTTTTTTACTAAGACTGCAACAAGATTCAGAAAAACCTTGTAATGTTTTTATAAATGTCAGAACAGCGAAATCCAAATGGCGTTTAATGTCATAATTCTCATTTAATGTCAATGAATTCTAAATCTGATAATAGTAAACCTATGTTTGTTAAGCTTTGCTTTATCCACATTTTAAATGCTTTATAAAGTAAACAGTAAAGGCCAATTCTTCTGAAAATAAGCCATTTCATGTCCTGTTACACAACCAGATAAAGTTAAACGCTAACACACAAACACAACGGTGCTTGATTCTGAAAGTTGTCCCAGACAACTCGAGTAACAAACACCAACCAAAACACATTCAACAAAGAACAAAAGCTGCCTTCAAAAAACGAACCCTGCAAATCTACTGTACACCAGATTAAATTATACATTTATATCCACTCATCAAATATAACCCTCATGAACGTCACATCCCTTTACATCTATAAATGCACTTTTAAATATCTCACTACAATGATATTATATCATTACAACCCTTTGACTCATACTCTGATTTACTGTAGATAACACACGACTCAAACACTCCATATCTAAGAGGAGCAAAAAACATAAAAACAAATATATATAGTGCTTTTTAAATATTAAAGTTAATATTTTAAATGAGGCTGGAAAGACTTACACGCACGCTCACGAAATACATAAAACACATGACACGAGTTACGGAGGTTCTGATGTTAAACAGGAAACTGTAATATTTGGGTATTTACAGTGTCAGAATCAGATATGAATATAAATGCAGAACAAGTGCTGTAATGGTGATCAAAAATTCAGGAGTGAAAATCTCCACAAACAAAACCTTTAAATGTTTAAAAAGATGCAGAACTGCTCAAATCTGCGACATGATAAACGAAACGAAGCGGATTAAGTATCACGTCAAACGCTGATATAAGTAACTATGTATTCTGAATAAACGCTGACTATATAACAGAAGTTGTATGTGTGTTTTTTGCAGTCTGTTGGGATCCTTGAACAGAATCACAACCCCAGATCAATTATTGTGCACATGCATAAACCACCTTTAACATAACCAGACCTGAAATACACCAGACACTCACCCACCTACAGCACTCCTGAGAAATATTCCAGAAAACCTCGATCCAGTAAAAAATACAACATCCTAAAACCTTCACAACAACAACAACAACAACAACTGTACAATAAAATCAAACATCGAGAGATTAAAGGTGACTTATTAATTCTATAAATAAATTAAATGGCGATGCTCCGAGCGCTCGAGCTGCTGCAGAGGTTTAAGAAACAGATCTGGATTGAAAAGCGAAGTGATGCGCAATCGAGCGCAGAAAGAAAACTTTTCAGAACTCCAGAGGACCGAGGTCACTAAAGTCGCAGTCGAACAGCTCGCTGATGCCCTCGTGCTCCTCCAGGCCGAAGTGATAGTCCTGACTGTGTGGGGGGGAGAGGCAGATAAAACTGTCCAATGGGAGGCTGAGACCGTCCACACCGTCGCTCCGCTCGAGCAGGAAGTCAGACGAGTCCAGAGACGACAAATTAAAATCAGGCATCTCGCAAATGCCAGAAAACGGATCAGAGTCCAGGAACGACTCTAAAACAACATGAGAAAGTCTCTTGTGATTTAAAGTGTTTTACATGTTTAGAGTAACATTTTTATTTAGAGATGTATCATTAATATTTAACATTTCAGACAGAAATCAAACATCTATTATTTGGGATATTTATATTTGGATATAATATTGATTTAATTTAATCTGTATATTAAGATGACTTTTTTTGTTAACCCATATACATTTACTCATTGTACAGGAAATCCTTTTATCCAAAGCAACAAATGAGAGTGTGTTGACAATATATTTAAAACCATTTAAAGATTTTTGTAATGCACATTATTTTATATTAACTCATGATCAATAAAAACACTGATCCTACAAATAAAATGATGTATTTAATATCAAACTGGAGTGTCACACTAACCGGAGTCATTACCCAGAGGCAGAGGGGAGGAGCTTGGGAGCGTCGATGTCACTTCCTGTGAGGCGGGTTCACACTGCGGAGGGCTCCGACTGGTTGATTTAGCTGGACTGCAATCTGTGACGGGACTACAGACCCCAGAACTGTCCTCAGGGCAGATGAATACATCGATTGGTCCTTTGGAGCTCTTTAGAGAAATCTGATAGCCCTGCAACAGGAAGATATTGAGACATTCAAGGTTGCAAAAGTCACATCAGTGTTATGTAAAGAACAACCGCGCGCGTGCTCACCTCACTAGGTTCTGTCACCTGCATCTGGGTTTCAGGTGGTGCTCGTATCACCATGATGATCTGATCTGGAGGGTCCACGGTGTCACGCAGGTCCTGACATCTGATGTACCCCAGCTTGGCTTTTCATTAAGGAACGTTCATCGAACACAATACAGATTTCTGGCATGTTTGGATACTTATGCAAGTTTTCACCTTGAACCATTTACAAAAGTCTAAACAAAGACAGAAGGATATTTCTTGTTGTGCGTGTCCTCTGTGAGCAGTCGTAGTTGCAGGCTGCTTTTGTTAATAAGCTCATCGAGTTTCTCCTCCGTGCCCGTCAGTTCAGCTAACTCTTTCTGAAGCTCCTGAAACCTCGCCACTGACGCCCCGTCTATACGGTTACCCCTGAAACCCAAACACATACAGATGAACGTGATGTCTAAGCATCCGTTTCGCTTTCATCTCTCCGAAGATCAAATGACATCATAAGAATGAGTGTTGTGATGTTCTTCAAAGAATATCCCAAATGTTTTAAGTGTTAATAATGTCCCATCACATATAAATAATGTAGAATTTGTTATACAGTGTGATGCATTTCATTATTTTTATGCATGTTTGGTCACTTACAGCCACTGAATGTTGTTCTTGGACTTCTTGGAGATCAGCCGAATGCCCTCCAGGACGTTGGTGATGTCATAGATGCGGCGTTTCTGGACGTCCAGCACCTGAGACGCCCAGTTGAGATCAACCACACCATCTGGAGACTGAGCCAGCAGGTCCAGAAAGCGTTTGGTGGTGAGATTGAGAGACGTGTCATAGCGAGATTTCTCTGTGGACAGTCTGGGCACTATGATAACGATAAAGCGCAAAGTTAAAAAGCATTCTCAGTTCTGAGTTTATTATAACAGGTCACATCTGAAAAAACAAAGCATTTAGATGAAAAAATACTTTTAGGGTTTTCAAACTTTGAGCAAAAAATTTCAAACATTTTACAGAAAAATTGAAAGAATCATATGTAAAAAAATAATTCATTGGCAGTTTTCCTCCAATTTGTCCAAACTATTAAAAAAATGTCCCCATACTTCCAGGTGTTTCACGACAGAAACCCAAACTGAAACTATTGTTACCTCTGGGTGGTGCAGGTGTGGCTGGAGGTGCTGGTCCATGTAAAGCGGTTCTGGAGGTACAAATGTACTGATGATCACTGTCCAGATCCAACTTCCTCTTTACCTAAAATCACAAAGAACCTCAGAGTACAGTGAAAGTGAACATTCTTTAAAATCTTCATCTTTTTGCATGTATATTGTGTCTGGGTGGGTTAAAGGTCAAGAGCAGGTGACATATGCAATCTAACACAACAGGAGCCATTTGAACCCCTTCAGGACAGCAGAAAGAAAAAAGAGAGGTGGTACCGGTGGTCTGCCCAGCACGGTTCTCCTGATCTCGGGCAGGGTGGTGGTGGTGGCGGTGTTGTTGTGTGGGGTGGCAAACAGTAGGATGTCCCCTGCAGATGTGCTGGTGGTGTTGGGTGTTGATATGATGACAATCTGATGGTCTTCACTGAGGTCAATACTGCCATTATTCAAGAGAGACTCAAAATCAGCCAGCAGGTCCTCTGAGGTCTGACCCGATACACAACTCTCAGACATGGTCTCTGTGGGCAAACTTCAAGCTTTGTGGAAACTAAATGATATATTTCATGTACATAACAGCAAGGGTTAAACTCTGTGTGGTTGGATCAGCCATGTTCAGACTTATGGGCGAGTCTTTGAAACGACAACAGAACTCATTATCTGGGTCCTCTTGCAAAACAAAAACACTCCTAACATTAAAGGTTATGCCATACAGTACACATCATTCATAAGCATTTATTGCATTACAACCGCGTGCATGATCGGTTCAGTCCTATGATGCCTTTGTTTAGGAAACTGCTATAGAAAATGGCAATAATGCGCGTTAAAACAAACACCTAATCATAAGATCGCAACGCAAATTTCTCTTTAAAGTGCATCAAAACGTTAAATAATCCAGAATAACGCCTAAACTATTCATCTTAATGTTACTATTGTGTTTTAAAACACTTTTAGATGTATATCCTACATCAGTACTAGTACACATACGCAATAAATGTACACTTTAGATGTAAATATAATAATATAACCCAATCCGGCTGAAGAACAAAGCGAAAGTCCAGTTTCTCTTCTTATTTCACAATCCAAAACATCCCCCGCTTGTGTCCTTGTTTACTCAATACATCCAGGAAGTGTTTAAAATCACCTCGAAATGACAACAAAATGCTTTAAAAGCCTTTTTTTAAATGCATAAATCCATTGAAACATGAATAAATATGACCCGACTGTCCGCACGCGCGCCGGTGCGTCCGGAGTCACTTTTGTTGTTGTTGTTTTTTGTTCCAGCTGATCGGAACCTGCTCAAAGGTTTACGCGCCAAATCTTTTTTACCGCGAAACTGGCACGTGCCGGCGTGCTGCGAGCCGATTGGAGGCGAGCGCGCGTCCCTCGCCCCGGCGTCAGCATTTCTGGGTGTTTGATTGTCTGGAGCGGCCGTCAGTCAGTAGCGTCGCGTTTTGTTTCCATTGAATGGAAACTTACATTCACTGACATGTTTTGGGATTTATTTGAGTTATTTGATAATGAATAGTGATGGAAAGCAGCGTCGTTGTTAATCAGACTTTGATCGTTTGGATGATTTTGTTACTGATGTTATTTGCAAAAATAAAAACGTCCACTTGTACTCTCTAAATTGTTTATTTCCTCAAGAATTTCCTCAGTTTTCTTATTTTATTTAAACTACATCATTTCATGTATTACGTATTTTTGACTCTTTTATTTACACGCGTAAAATCAACCCATATCAATCTAATCTGTACTGTAAATGTTACAGTTTCACTCCAATACAAAATATGAATTGGTCTAGGAACTTGAAGAAACAAACTAATGTCATAAAAACCTCCAAATAAATAAATTGTAAAATGTGAATTATTATTATTATTATTTGTTGTAAAATGTGAATTATTGGAATAAACTCCGCCCACCGCTGACGTCACGCGCAGAGGAGCTACAAGATGGCGCAGGCAATATTTGAGGTTCTGGAAGGTATAAATATATACTTTATTTAATAATTCTCCAGCAAATGCACAAGCTTTAAGTTTTTATTTCATTTCGATAATAAAAACGCATGCATGTCGACACGATCAACCCCCGAAATACACATTTACTCAGTTGTTTCGGTTTTTGGAAATGTTAACGTGTAGGAATCATACAAATATAAATACTGCCATTTTATTGATAGTATTAAAGCAGATCAGTGTGCTGATTTATTCACATTAATGCACCTGAGTAGAGACTGATGTAGAGGAGGGCGGAAGAGCGATTGGAATAACAGCCTCGTGGCGGAGGGAGCGCGACACATCACTGGATAAGCCGCAAATAATATACACTCAATTTGATCATATACATGAAACCTAATCGTATACTTATATAGATTAAACATGATAATATACATAAAAATGTATCTTGAAATGTAAATAAGGTCATTTTTAGGGCTGTCGATTAATCGCATCCAGAATAAAAGTTGTGTTTACATAATATATGTCCGTGTATTGTGCATTTTAATTTTGTATTTAGAAAAACATACACATACATGCATATATTTAAGAAAAATGTAAAAATAAATAAACATTTATATAAATAAATATTTCCTAAAAATGTAAACATGCATGTGTTTATAAATACAAAATTATTATGCACAGTACTACACAGACATATATTATGTAAACACAAACTTTTATTCTGGATGCGATTAATCGCAATGAATCGTTTGACAGCCCTAGCTGTCATTTTACATGAACATTGTCATTTTAAGTGTGAACAAAACTAATAATTGCTCTCATTTGTCTATTAAATGTCTAGGCATGGACAATCAGACGGTCCTTAATGTTCAGTCGTTGTTAGACGGTCAGGGTGGAGTTTTGGACCCGGGTGCCCAGAATGTCTCGACCATCCAGCCAATGGGTGAGCGTTATTCCTCGACAAATCCCATCATCTTCACATTTACTTTCTGCTTTTTTTTAAACTCATTGATATACATTATATTTGTAGATGATGATGACGTGTTTCTCTGCGGTAAATGTAAGAAGCAGTTTAACTCTTTACCGGCGTTCATGACCCACAAGCGTGAACAGTGTCAATCCAACACCCCGTCACTGGCCACCGTATCTCTCGCCTCCAACAACACCTACACCTCCGTCCCTTCCATCAGCGCTGGACCACAGCTGCCCGCTAACAGACAGGTACAGATCACCTGATCAACCACACCTGGCCACTGTATCACTGCTGGATTTATTCATGCATTTCATTTTCTCAAGGTGTCCACGTACATCACCGTACCGCAGTCTCCTCTGACGCACACGCTGGTGCAGGGGAACGTGTTGGTCAGCGATGAAGTTCTGATGTCGGCGATATCGGCCTTCAGCTCTCTGGATCAGCCCATGACAGCCATGCAAGGATCAGCACAGGTAAACTCACCTGAGAGACACAGGAATAAAAGTTTAAGTTTAACTCTACAGTGCATCAAATTCATTTTGGACCCAGACCTTTGACCTTTCGTGTGTTTTTCAGAGTAATCTCAGCATGCACGCAGGGACCTCCTACCTGCAGCACCATCAGCAGCCTCCACAGCCCCTCCCACCCAACCAGGCCACGCCCCTTTCCTCACAGGTGCCCTCTAGCAACAGTAACTCTATAGTGCAGGTGTACAGCACACTGCCCCATATGGCCGGAGGCGGTACTGCAGAGGTGTCCGCTCTGGGCCTGCACTCATTTCAGTCTGTACAGGTATGGTGTTGCTCTGTAAACATCTGTATTTATGTCTGTTTATCAAACGTTTAGCCACGTTTTCCTAATGTTGTTTGTCAGGTGCCCAGTCAATGTATAGACGGTCAGGTGTTCAGCACGGCTTCAGTGTACAGTGCTGGAAAACAGAGCAACAAAAACAAGACCTGTACCATCGGCTCAAACCTCTCTGAACTGGGAGAATACAACAAAGTCATCATTCCGAAGAGAGCCAGAAGCGCCAAGAAAACACCGGATGGTACTTCATATCGTAGAGAACATACAGAGACGCGTGTGAATACTGAAACCGTTTTTTTTCCAGCAGGTCAAGTCAAAGGAAAAGCACAGAAGCTGAAGTGCACTTACTGTGACAAAGTGTTTACGAAGAACTTTGATCTTCAGCAACACATGCGCAGGTAAATGACAGAAATCGGTTCTATATTTAATGTGATTTCAATGAACAGAAATGTAATTGTAGTTTACAATAATAACTGATGAAGACGTGTCTGTCCTGTAACTCATGTTCACACAAAACCATACAAACACGTGATGATTTACTAACCGTCTTAACTCTGCAGTCACACGGGTGAAAAACCCTTTCAGTGTATCGTGTGCGGCCGTGCCTTCGCTCAGAAGTCCAACGTGAAGAAACACATGCAGACGCACAAGGTTTGGCCGGCCGGGGTTCACAGCAGCGTCTCCAGGACACCCATCAGCGTCCAGGTGCTTCAGGTGAACAATGACACCTCACAACAGATGGAGGATGAGGGACAAGGTGATGAATCCCAATATAATACTGTTGAAGTCATTTAACCAAACTTTAATGACTAGTTGTTATATTAACCTGTGTGTGTTTTGATCTCAGCAGCTGGAGAAGAGAGAAACGTCCAGATGGAGACGCAGGGATCGGCGGAGGGGAAACAGAATCAAAACAAACAGATTCTCTTGATCGACAGCTCGTACCAATGTCAGTTCTGCTCGGCCAAATTCAGCACCTACTTCCAGCTGAAGTCTCACATGACCCAACACAAGAACGAACAGGTACAACACAAGAAGAAACATGACATGCTACAGTTTTTGTGATGATAGAAATTTGTTTCTATAAATGCAACATTTTATGTCTTCCAAAACATATAAAAAAATATTTTCAAAATTCTTATTGAATGTTTGACTTTGAAACATCTTGAATTTCCTGACATGAATGCAAGAAATTAATTCATTTGAATGTAAAAAATTGACACCACATTTGTTGGTATATCGCATTAGAGCTGAAATACAATAACTTGCTAAATGGCACAATATGCAATAATAATATAATAAAAACTAAACATTTCATTTGAACAATGTTAACAAAGCGACTTAAATACCTGCTATCTCCATCGACCTGTTGCGAAATTCACATTTGCGATATTTCCAACATTGAAGCATACAAAAAAAATGTTGTTTTACATGATTGATGTTGTCAGGTTTACCGCTGTGTGTTGAAGAGCTGCTCGCAGACGTTTCACAAGTTAGATCCGTTTCTGGAGCACATTCACACACATCAGGAGCAGCTGACGTATCGCTGTCATCAGTGTGGGAAAGTCTTTCCATCTCTGTTTGATCTGGGATTACACCAGTATTCCCACAGCTTCTGTCCACAGCAGAACCAGCGCAAAGAGACCAACTATTACAGGTGAGAACCACACACGCTCACTGTAATGTGTATTCTAGATTAACTGAACATGTGTGTGTGTGTGTGTGTTTGCTTTGTACAGATGTATTAAGTGTCAGAGTAAATATTCCACACAAGAAGCTCTGGAGCAACATCTGCTGAACGCAACTCACAACTACCCCTGTCCTCACTGTCAGAAGGTTTGATTTAATCATTTTATTCGTATAAAAGTTCATGTTCAGATCTTTTAAAAATGTGCTCTTAAAACTGCAATTCATATTTTTGGGTTAAAAATAGCGCTTTCAGGACTTCATAGCGCTTTTATTTTTCATTTTTTAATATGCAATATGTGATATGATAATGCTTATAAAATCTGATTTAAAAAGTATATATATATATATATATATATATATATTAGGGCTGTCAAACGATTAATCGCGATGTGTTTGTGTTTACATAATATTTGTCTGTGTACTTGGCATATTAATTTTGTATTCATAAAAACAAACCCATACATGTATATATTTAAGAAAAATATAATACATAATAAACATTTAAATATAATTTCAATTATTGGTCAATATAAACAAATACATCTAAATATTTCCTAAATATATGTATGTGTCTGTGTTCAGAAATACAAAATGAAACAGACATCTATTATGTAAACACAAACTTTTATTCTGAATGCGATTAATCGCGATTAATCTTTTGACAGCCCTAATATATATATATATATATATATATATGTACACAGTGTTGTAAAGTACCTTTTTATATTATAGTACTTAAATATATTTACCTACAGTAAGTTTTTTTATATATATATATATATATATATATATATATATATATATATATACAGTATATATATCAAGAGTACTTCACTACATCCTAAAGCATATATTATACTTTTCACTTCACTACATTTCTTAAATAAATGTTGTTGTTTTTTGATGTTTTAATACTGTAGTACATTAAAAACTAGTACTTTATTTTACGTTAAGTATTTTTACTTAAAAAAATGGGACAATACTCGATTTTTAAATGTATTAAAAGTAAAAACCATGTACTTATGAAATGTAGTTGAGTAAAAGATACGATGTGTTTTATAATGTAGTACAGATACTTGAAAAATGTAAAAATACCTAAGTATTATACAACATTGTTTGTATATATACATATATAAAATCGGTTAATCTTATAATAATGATTTATGATTTGAGTTGTCGGTTCCGATTTAGCAGGAAATGTCGGTTTGACGTCATTTGACTTTCCACATAAAGAAAAGTAAATGAAGTAACATGCACATTTATGTTTCAAACAGTAGTTGCTAGAGAGCGAAACAAATGACATTATGTGTATTTACCTGAGATTTGAGTGTATTTCTACATCTCGGTCTCTGTGGTTTCTCAGGTGTTTCCCTGCGAGAGGTATTTCCGCCGGCATCTGGTCACTCATGGTGCGGGAGGGAAGTTTAAATGTCACATCTGCAAGAAGTTCTTCAAAACCGAGCATTACCTCAAACTCCACACACAGATCCACTCAGGTACAACACCTTAAACACACTAAACTAGTTGAATGTGCGTGCTGTAAATAAAGTGTTTGTTCTCTTTACAGGAGAGAAACCGTTTAAATGTTCGGTGTGTGAGGCCACGTTCAACAGAAAAGATAAAGTCAAGAGACACATGTTGATTCACGAGCCCTTCAAGAAATATAAATGTCCCTTCAGGTGAGTGACGGACAGATCATAACATCCTGTCTGTGAATATTCGGTGTTATTCATGTTGATGTCTTTATTTGTGTGGCGTCAGGACTCATGTGGGCTGTACCAAAGAATTCAACAGACCAGACAAACTGAAAGCTCATATTCTGTCTCATTCAGGTGAGAATGAAAGTAAAGGTAAAGGTTTACTATAAACCGACTTTTAAGACCGTAGGAAAAAATACTACAGTAAAATAGTAGTTGTGCAAATGTCAATCCACCCAAAAAACATGTTTACTACACTTTTACTGTAATAAAATTATTAAAAAATATTTATAAACATGTTTAAGTTTTCTATGGATTTGACTACCAGCATTACTGTTGTTGTAGTCTTAACAGCTCTAACTTTATTTGAGATTTTAAGTGTTTCTAAAAACAGCAACAAATATCAACAAACAAAACTCAATATCATGTGTACATTTATGCATTTGTCAGATGCTTTTATCCAAAGCGACTTACATTGCATTATACATTTGTTGTTTGTGCCATCTCTGGGATGGAACCCATGACCTTGGCACGCTAGCGTCATGCTCTAACCACTGAGCTACAGGAAAGCTTCATGCGCTTTGTATATCCATTTTTTATAAAAATGATTACTATTGGTCACTTCACATCCATCTGTGGATCTCTTTCTTTCTCTCAGGTATTAAACCATACAAGTGTCATTTCTGTCAGAAGTCGTTCAGTCGTCGTGCACACATGCTGGAACATCAGCGCTCACACACGGATAATTACCGTTACCGCTGTTCCTCCTGTAATAAAGGCTTCACCCGGCAGAAATACTACAGAGATCACAAGTGCCCGCTGGCAGGAGCTGTGGAGGCGCAGGGACACGGAGACGACACCGAGGGTACAGAAACACACACACACGTGAATAATAACATCAATCGCTCATGTTAAATTTATCGTCGTGTCTGGATCTTGTCCTCAAGGAACAGCGGACGGATCTCCTGCCGTGGAGCCTGATGAACACGGAGAGAACGAGGAGGAAGAGGATGGAGTGATGGGTGGAGGAGAGAAGCAGATGAGAGAGGAGGAGGGGACGGCTGGTGGTTTGGAGGGCGCGGCAGGGCTGGATCCCATGCAGGAGGAGGGCGGAGCCGTCGGGATGCTGTCTGAACCCATGTGCTTTCAAACCGTGGATGGATGATGGAGTCTTAACGAAAAACACACGGACTGATTTGCTGCTACAAAGATGTTTAGTAGAAATAAAGACGTGCAAGAATTTTCCTGTGCTGAATATTTGTTCTAGCCGTCTGTTATTTAACAGAATTCAAGGACTTGAGTCGTCTTGTGGATGAATCTTAAGTGAAGCTTCTTCACCCTCAGGCACCAATAGAAACCCTTGATGTCATTTTACAGTGATGTTTTCTGACATAGTCAAAGGCTGAAATGCTTGTTTATCCTTTAATTCTTCTTTTTGTTTTATATTAAAACATGAATTTCTTTCCGTTTCATGCATCTGATGCATTGAACTCGCAGAGTGTAAGTGTATATTTTGGATAAAGCTTATAAATAAATTCCTAATTCAATTTTTACAATGTGTCTTGCTGTATTTTCATTTAAAATAAGAAACATCACAGAAATTCAATGTCTCGTGTCATTGTCTAATGCACAGATTTTTTTTGTATGATAAGCTATAACTGGTTTGCAAAAACCTACAAATGTGAGACATCTTCCATATAATTATTTATTCAACTGCGCATCTTTTTTTCCACATTTTACTATACATACAAATCAACTCTAGTAAATCATTTCTGCTTAATACTAAAATCATTTTTACATGTTTTAATCTAACAGAGAAGAGCAAGTATTCACAGCATGTACAGTTTTCAGTTCATATACAGTACAGCGGGAAAGTGGTCAAGTTTATATGAATCGGTAGAAAGAACAGATATCACATTATGAACCATCTTCCCAGAAATTCATTAATATTGTTATGGGTGAAGTCAATAAATATTGAAGATAAGTTATATTCTGAAAATCAAAAAGACCCAGTCATTCATATGAGCCATGAAAGTATTACCTATAATGCACTATGCTGTGCTTCTGATGGGGGCCGCACCAGTGGTTTAGACTTTTTAGGGAAAAGATACTCCGGACAGCCGAAGAGATATTTCAGAAGATGCCCTATATAACTAGGGTTTGGTTACATGTCAACTTGAATAAATACTGAACTCTGAGACCCCTCCAAACTCACATTATTATTATTTCAGGGACTTACAGTCAGTGTCACAGTTGCGTCTACTATAAAATGACAAATTCTGTTTTATTTTGTTAAGAAAAGCTGTTCAAGCTCCTGTGATATAAAAACAGGATTTCATTTTCCTCATTAAAGCTCAAATGTGAAGAATTTGGTGTCTTTTGAAAAATAAAGCGTGGCATCTTCTGCCTATTAAACAGAGCTACACTTTCATATCACTTTGCTGAACGCCAGTTTTCTGGATGACAGTGGAAATAAAGGCACAAGGAGACCCTCTACTAGGGTTAAAAACATAAAAACACACTCACACTGCTCTCACACGTCACGTATACAAAACAAAAGAGAGTGTTCACGTGTCTTACGCACTTATTCAACCTCCTCCATACGATTCTTCTCATTTCACAGGTAATGCAGAAATGAATACCAAGTCACAGGCGAGTGTAGAAAACCCATTTTCCCATAATGCACCTGTGTGCTGGATCACTGTCTCACAAACGCACACGCGGCTTTATAAGTTCATGAGATCCGCCGGTGTTTTTCACTCCTGTCCAAACCCTTCAGTCTCCTCTATTGCAAACATGAGCTTCTCTTTCATCTGCTCGTAACTTCTGTACGGCGGCAGGTCCAGACGATTAAAACTACAAGACAGAGAGACGAAGGGGATTGTTACATATTACACAAACAAAAATCTGATTTATGCCGTTTTTAATGTTTCGAGAGATTTACCACGTGTGACTCCGGGGAAGCCAGTTCTCCTTGCCAACCTTCTCAATGCAGAACTTCTGCGGCCCGTTACTTCCTGTAAACAAACACATCATAAACTGTGATCAGATCTAAACTGTATTGTAATATAAAGAATAACAACTTTACATCAGAGGGACTACAGAGACTACAAGTCAGACACACTTCATCAGGTAATGAAACATATTCTGATATTTGTGATATTCTCATAAGAAAAACAGATAAATGAAGGAAAAAAAGAGCTGGAGGCAGAGACTACACACAACACCTGGAATGACACACACCTGTACATGTGTGTTTGAGGAAGAGAGAGAGAGAGAGAGAGAGAGAGAGAGAGAGACACTCACCCATCAGATCAGCAAAACCTCCGACAGGTAGACGGCAGGTGCCAGTGACAAACTGCAGGAGTCTCATACGCTTCTCATTATCCATCTCTTTAATAAACTGCAGAAAAAGACAGATATGTTCAATTAACAAACATTTTTTTTATATATATAGAAGTTTTTATCAATGACCTCACACAATACCCCTTTATAATGCTTTACAAAACACAAACAAATTTCTAAACAACTACAGCTGTTTTATTTCACCTAAAGTAGTATCATTGATATTTTAAGCTTGATCGAACACAAAAATGAACTCAATGAACTCAAACTCAATGTCTCAGAGTCAGAAACAAAGAGAAAGATGATGAGGACTTTGTGTAAAATGACTTAAGATGTTAAAGAAGATGTGTTACCTGCCAGAACCACATGATCTGTTTACTGCTGTTTGTGTAATGTCTGTAAATCGTGTTCCTCTGCCAGTCGCCCAAATCTATTTCCTGCATTCCACACAACATCACCTACAACAACACAAAACACTGTGAGGATCCTCACTTCCTTACACATCACTACAGCCATTAACAGATTACAGAGCTGTACATCAGCCGCACATCAGCAGAAGAGAAGTTACTATAAAATCACGTGATGGTATATCGAGAATATATCAGCACAGGAAGTTGTATGTTCCCTCACCTCCAGCTCTTTGGCATCAAAATACTGCAGATACTGCTGAGGAAGAACTTCATTAAAGCCCTCGAAGAACGCTTGAGTCTGTTCCTCAACTCCACGAGACAACCTCCATTCTGCTACCAGTCTGAACGCACGGAAAACAGACATTACACACCAGACAACAGTCAAGCACAGAAACTGAAGAAGAGAAGAACGCATCAGACCTGATGTACTCCTCCTTGTTCTCCTCCGTCACCTGGACGTTCTCTCCATCCGGCTTTAGATCGTGAGTCGTCACCTCACCCAGAATCTCCTTATCCACGGAGAAGAACATCTCCAGCCCACACTCCTCGATGTTATTGTCCCTATAACACACAAACACACTCTCTGGTTCAAGCTGTAATTCACTAGTTAAAGAAAAAGCAAAGCAAGATAAACTGACTTGATCCACATGAGCGAGTTGTAGAACTCCGGATCGATAGACTCCAGATCCTTTAGAGCCAAAGGCTTGTTCAAGATCCGCTTGTAGAACGGCAAAGAGAAGCCTGTGTCGATGAACTTCCCGTGAAACAAAGCCTAGAGGATTCACAAACGTGTCTCATTTTTTATTTTATTTGAGGTCTCAATCCCCATTATTTTCCCCACACAATCTCACGCAATATACGGAAACATTACCATGGCAATGAAACGGCCAATGAACTTGAAGTATTTGAGGTGGTCGGGGTTGATGGAGGAGGCGGGGTTTATCTGAAGACAGTAGTTGTCCTTGCCCGCGTACTCAAACAGACAGTACATGGGGTTCAACACCTCATGGGATAACAAGAAGAACCATTCCCTGCACCAAACACACAATCAACCCTGTTACCGTAGGCCAAAATATTAGGAACAGTGAGGAGTAACCACTCTATATTATGGAACCTGCCTGGCCACGCCCCCATAATCAAGCCCCTCCTCTCCTGGGAAGATGATCCACAGCCTCCGGCGGAGATCCTGCGCGTTGAAGCTCATGATCTGCAGAGAGAGAGAGAGAGAGAGAGAGAGAGAGAGAGAGGGAGAGAGACAGAGAGAGAGAGAGAGAGAGAGAGAGAGAGAGAGAGAGAGAGGAGAGAGAGAGATAGAGATAGAGAGAGAGAGAGAGAGAGAGAGATAGAGAGAGAGAGAGAGAGAGGAGAGGAGGAGGAGAGAGAGAGAGAGAGAGAGAGAGAGAGAGAGAGAGACGATCATTTCACCGGATTGATCCACCGGAGGACGGATTCACAGATCAAGAATGAATCAAACCTGCTGGAATGAGTCTTCAAACAGCGTCTTGCGAGTGACCGTGATCTTAATGTGCTGCGGCATTGCCAATTGCTGTGACGGGAAGTTCAAAATAAAGAAAATTATTTTTCGAATAAAAAGAAAACAAAAGACGCTGACATTCATAACGTCAAGACTCACTTGACACCAGAATCTGAAGTATTGAACTTTGGCTTTGAAGTCTCGTACGTATGTGATCTGAGGACCGTTCTCACTGAAACACAACAAAACACATCTTACATTACACAACCATCCTCTGCTTATTTCGTTCATTTAAAATATGAAACGTTTGAAATGTACAGGACGGTTTATAACGCCGTAAACAGAAAACATCTACATCACACTAAAATCACTGACAAAATGTGCTTAAAGGGACAGTTCACCCTTTAATCATCATCATGTCAAACCTGTATGACACAAAAGAAGATATTTTGAAGAATGTTGATAACCAAACACCACAAATACCACATTTCTCAAAATATCTCCTGTTGTGTTCCACTGACAAAAGACTCACATACAGGTTTAATGATAAATGATGACAGAATTTTATATTTTGGGTGAACCGTCTCTTTAATGCCAATTCTTATTGATTTGAGGGTGAAATTTGTACATGAGACTTCACTCGCTGAACTTTATTGTCACGTCCTGAGCTTTTATTATGAACACTGAGCCGGGATGCTTATTTTGTGGTGGATTGAGCATTATGTGTACCATCAAAACACTTCATGTGAATGAATAAAAACACAACAGTGACGGGCGTGTTGTGTTTCCTTGAGCAGTCCACAGCAGTTTCACTCCTCTGAAACAAACAAAACCGGTTTTTCCTGTCATACGTCTGATAACTCGCAGTCATGAAACACACGCAAGTGTGACTGGAAGCTCAAATAATGAACTCAGATCAGATCGGAATCGTCCAGTAAATAATTCACGCGTTACATCGGAGTCACGACATCATTATGTGACACGGAACAGCCTCGCTGCTGATGACGTCATCACGTGACACTGATGAACCGCACAGCTGATGACATCACACCTCATTCTAGGGTTGGCAGACTAAAAAGGGCGGTTCTGTGTGTGCGTGTTGGGTGCTTTCCACTCACAGAGAGGATTTTCCAGTACGCGGGTCGATGTAGGTGGTGGTTCTCCGGGTGTGATCTACGAAGTAAGGAATGCCATCGACAGTGAACCTCATCTCCCAACCCTCAGGCAGAGGCTTCTCATTCAGCAGACTGCACAGAGAAACATTCAGAGGTCTGTTTATAATAGCATCACTCACACCTGAAGATCTTCTGCCTCTGGTCGAGTAACTGACTAGACAACAGTCCAAAACATAAAGAGAAGAAAACACTTCTGACCCTTGAGTGCGCGGATCCTCCCACTGCGTCGACCGGGTCGTGTGATGAACAAAGTATACCCTACCATTAGAGTCTGTTCTCTTCTCTGAGAGAGAGGGAAAAGAGGAACGAAAATCAGGATGACGTTAGGAAATAATGAAAGCAAGATGCAAACTTCCAGATCTATTAACAGCAGACGAGACTTTTCCAGCAGCTGGTTTACTCAGACAGAGCGCCTCTCATTTGTTAAATGGGGACACTGAATGATGTTGTGGCTAATTTTAGTCGCAGGTGCAGATAATAAGGTTAGCAGAGTAATAAAAGTGTGTCTGCTACACCGGGACGCCTCGGTGTTTCACAGCATAAAGAAAGAAAATCCTGTATCTCACCCCATCCATGTGGCAGAGGACCCAGAGGATCAAACTCTTTATTCTGATTGACTGAACTCTGCTCCTGCAACTACACAACAACAACAACAACAAATTTTATTCATTCATTCATTCATTCATTCATTCATACTGTACTGCTTTTATGTTCTTAAACAAGATAATACAATGTGAAATTAACATTGACATTTATTCGTTTAGCATGCACTTTTATCCAAAGATAAACAAAACAGCACATGTAAACAGTGGGTATAATATAACATAATATATGAAATATCATGTGCAAATTTTAGCATTGTTCATCTATAACAGTGTCAGTTATCTGAATTTGGGCACCGTGCTCTTCCTTAAAAAAAATAAAATGAAATGAAAAAATAAAGATAAATTAAGACAATAAAAACAAAGTTAAATGAAATAAATGTAAGTAAAAGTAAAATGATAGATAAAATAGGACTGTCAAACGATTAATTTGGTTGTGTTTGTGTTTACATAATGTGTACTTTGAATATTAATTTTTATTTATAAACACATACACATGCATGCATCTATTTAAGTTATATATGTTTATATATAAAATTTCAATTATTGGTAAATATAAATAAATAATATTTACTAAATATATATGCATGTATGTGTTTGTGTTTATAAATACAAAATGAATATGCACAGTACACAGACATATATCATTATGTAAACTATAAAATTAAAATAACATAACATAAACATAATAAAAATAAAATAAAAGTTTTAGCGGTTGTTTTTGGGGAATAACCACAGAATCTGACCAATCAGAATCAATCAGAGAGCCGTGTAATAATGTAATGTAATATATAATATAATTTCCTCACCCCAAATATAAATCTCTGGTTGAACTGTTGCATGGCTCCCTGCAGTTGACTGCGCTGGTGCTGCCATTGCTCATAGTTACGCACCGTCTCCATGGTGGGCCGCTGCCACGTGGTGCTTCTGGTGATGTGATCCACAAAATAAACCCGACCCATAGGGTCCACACGCCTCTCCCAACTGCAAAAGAACCAAATGTGGATAGAGAACGGTAACATAACAGCATCAGTTCTGAATTTGTTTGTTATTTCATAAAATCATAACGCATTTCTAGTCCATAAAATATATCAGGGCTGCATGGAAAAGAACTAAAATATTGCAAATGTGCATATTGCAATGCTTTGCTATAAGTGAATGATTTGAATCTACGTGTTTATTTTAAGGAGTGTGTGATTCTTACCCTGTTGGTAAAGTGTCTGGTCTCTCCCACGTCGTCCTCTTTTCAACATGGTCGACAAAATACAAACGACCGTTCTGATCCACACGCTGTTCCCAACTACAAACACACAAACATCACATGATCATCTGCTGCAATATTATAAATAAAGTGCTATGACACTGTGAATATAAAAAGAATCACTTATTAATACGAATATATTGAAATCTCTTTTTCAAGATTACCCCGATGGCAAAGGTCCAGGGTTGACCACGGTGGGAACCCTAGTGGAGGCGGGGCCAACGCTGAGACCTGTTCTACCGGGCTGCT
This sequence comes from Oreonectes daqikongensis, assembly GCA_026939265.1. Classification (NCBI taxonomy): domain Eukaryota; kingdom Metazoa; phylum Chordata; class Actinopteri; order Cypriniformes; family Nemacheilidae; genus Oreonectes; species Oreonectes daqikongensis. Next base: position 82,410 of record JAOTQM010000579.1, read on the forward strand.
CCTGTGTGGGGGCCGGACTAGAGTCTGAAGCTCCGCCCCCTGATGGGTTACGAACCGGAGTGTCCGAGCGGGACGAATCGCTGCCGTCAGGATATGGGCCTGTAGAGAGAGATTAAAAACATGGCTACTTGTACGATTACATTCTCAGAAAAATCTAACGCGTTGAAAATATCTTTTACCTGGTGAAGACGAGGGCCTATGTGGGGCTATCGGTGGAGGTCGAGAGGGTCTGGGGGGTCTTGGGGGTCGTGACCCTCTGGCTGACTGCGAGGGCGAGTCCATCCCATTCACCCGACCGTTTGGGGCGGACGGGCGTTCTGAAACATCTCTCACTGATGGGGAAGAATCTCGGCTCCTATAGAGACGTGTCATGTGACAGAGGGTACAAAATTAGTGGACATCAACAAAACAACAGCAAGGGTTCACGATCCAGTTACACCATCGAGCTACTGCCATTTATATGAACGACTTCTTTCTCTGTGAGATGAATATCTCCGTACCTCTGACTGGAGTCGTCAGTATTATCCGAATCGCCATTTAAAGTGCCTGTGAAACAAACAGTGATGTGAATATCTTGCCGAAGTTTACACGCGATACAGATGAAGACAGAAAGACTGACCTTGGTTGTTGGCCTCTGCCGACAGGAACATCTCCGCATCCACCTGCAGGCCGTCTAAACACACGGACAGATCGCCAACAATATCAGTCTGATCTCTGTCTGCGCACAGCTGCAGCGACTGCACGACCTCGCAGACTGACGGAGAACAACAAACACAAGAGAGAGAGAGATGCAAACCGTTCAAAATCAAATCTACTCGTCTGCTTGTTTTCTGGATGTAGATACACATGTAGTGTCTGCGGTGTGTCAGCCGTTTCATTCGATCACACAGGATGACATGTGACTGATGTGCAAATGGCTTCACAATGGCATCACATTTTAGCAACGTATCTAATTTTTTTCTGTATTTTTCTGTGGTGGGAATGTAGTCTAGTGATCAGAAACTTTCTCACAATGACCCCCGGGCCATCATTATTATTACTGAGACCTGTCTTCAGCTCTAATGGTGCTGTTGTGTAAGTACAATTATTTCTGTGTGTGCGTGCGTGCATGTGTGTGTTCGTAATGTTGTGAATATCATGTATTTGTGCAGCAAACATGTTTATTTAGAGAAACTCACGCTTCATGTCGTGAGACTTGAGCGTCTCGCTGATGTTGAGCGTGGCCACACCCAGCAGAATGTCCGATTTCAGTGTCTGATGACTCCAAACACGGAAGATCAGTTTGCTGAATGGAGTAACAATCCTGACACACAAACAAAACAAATAATAGTTTTGATATTCTGTTTTACATGTCTCATCGTCTCTACAATCTACTCATATCATTCATGTGTGTACTGTAACATTAAACAAATCCTCTCAGATAATAATAACACTGACGTCTGCTGTATAAAAACATCTGATGATATCATTCCTGATTGTTCTTAACAATCGCTTCATGTCGAGAAGATAAAAGCCAACAGAAAGAGTGAATTGAGATAAAAGCACACGTGTCATTGCTGGTTGTGAATGAGTAATAAACACTTACACGGTAAGCGGCTGTTTCCATCGGGGTGAATGTGTGTTAGTGCATTTCTCCGTCTTCTTAGACTGACCGTCCACACACACCTCAACATACGGACTGGGACCAAACCAGTTCTTCTTATTATCCTTCAGTTTGGCTGAGATCACTACACACATCAGACAACATGACTTTTATTCTCTACAAACTCTATATGCTCTTCCCTGTACCTAAACTTCATTTTTACATTTTCAAACGTTTTGTAAGCAGTTTTTTTCATGGGGATCGACTCCACGAGGTCTTTGAAAACATTTGATCCCCAAAATGTAGGGTTACCCTTACCACACAAACCGATCAAACATAATTTCTCCAAAAACAGCTGCGAAAAATTTAAGAGACCAGACCATTTTTTGTTTTGTAATATGTGTTTAGGTAAAATGATCATTTTTGTTTCATTCTGTGAACTACTAACAATATTTCTACCAAATTTTAAATAAAAATATTGTTTCTATTTGCATTTATTTGCAGAAAACTGGAGAAACTATAAAGATGCTGTGTATTTTTTCTGAACTCAAATACCGCAAAGAAAAGTTCATATTCACTTTTAAGCAATACAACAGTAATATTTCTACTAAAGAAAATGTGATAACCTCACCGTTTTCTTAATGTTTTATATGTATATATATTTAATCATTTTTATGAATCATTTTTTAAATGTTCAAAAAATATCACATGTCTTTAATCACTTATTTCTATGGTATGTCCAGTTAATGTAGCTTCAGTTCAGAGTTTTTAAAAAACAAATCCCATTTGAAAGGGTTTTATAAAAGCACCATTGCATTTTATTATGAGAGATATTCCTCATTTATTACAGGGGTTATTCCAGCAATGAGATGTCTCACATATTAAACACATGCATACATGTTTGCAGGTAACACACCTGTGATCTGAAGCTGTGCTTTCATAGGGAAGCCGTTAGCAGGGCCGACGTTAGCTCCACCGCAGGCCATCGCATGAGCTACACTGAGACCTACAGCGAAAACAAAAACATATCAAACTAAAATCACATGAATAAAACACCTGCTGAAAGAGGAGACAAAGAGCTGCTGAAAAAGTAAGCAACACATCTTACATCAAACTCTGGGAAATGTGAAAGTGAAACATAAAGTTGTGTTCAAGGAAGTCAAGTAGTTTACTTGTCTTAAGCCACACAAACATCAGAAGTGTTTACTGTAGTGGCCTGGTAACTTGTAAACACTGTGAAATCTCAATAAAAGGGGCAATGTTAAAGATCTTTTGCAGAAGCTGATAAAAAAACATCAATGTTGCCAGTTTTTCATGTAATTCGGTTTATAAACATTGGGTTTTCGCAGTTATTTAATCTGAAACACTTTCAGGAAAATCAATGATTGTTCAATAGCTTACATATAAGATGATTCACAAACATTAAAATTTAACTCAAATTCACCATTTCCTTCCGCTACACACATCATGACTCAGATCCAAACTCGATTCAAATTCACATTAATTCAAATGTAAACCAGTCCATGTTTCGTCATTTTCATCGTCTCATGTTGAAGAGACCTTAGATCACATCAACAGGGTTCAATAAGTTCACGTCACAAAGCTTCATTTAGAATCACACACAAAGTCACTGGACGCTGGCGGTTGAGGGAGAGATATCAGAGAGATCCGATGAAAAAACTTTCACTTGAGCTGATCTGTGGCTTGGTTAATAATTCATCGCTGATCGTGTGTCGTGCCACGATAACAGCCCACAGGCCGATCCCAGAGACACAAATAAACACGTAAAACCACAAGAGCTAAACGCTTTTATGACAGCTATGAGCTTCCAGATCAGCGGTCATAACATTAATACACACACACACACACAAACGTCACCCCATTAAAACCAAAGAGACATTATAATCTCTCTCACAGGTCAATGTTAAAATACTATCTCACATAAACAACCACACGCATCCAAAGACTCAACAATACATTTTATGTTCACATAAAGGTCATATCAAGGCCAGATTTACTACAATGGTTAAACTATGGTTATTGTGGTGACACCATGGTAAATGTGTGTGGCTACAATAAAAACTGCAACAACACAATATAAACCAAGAATGACTATCATTACTATCAACCTTCCCTGGTTTTACTATAGTAAACGTGTGGTAAACATTGTATTTTTTGCAGATTGATAACCATTTGCATAGTTTTACTACAAAATCCATGGTTATACTATGGTTAGTCTAGCGAGATCATTGTAACTATGGTTTTACTCCAAATAACTATGGTTGGTTACTATAGTTAATCCATGGTTTACTTTCTTAAGAGTTTCTTGGCCATATATAAACACACAAAGATTTACCATGGTAATCAATCATATGTATGTATTTTTCCCATAATGCCATATATAGCAGACTAATACAGACCTTAGACAAAACAAGAAAAACTGCTCAAATCTTTCCCACTCTATGTCATTATGGTTTTACTGTAGTGACAATATCTGTATTAGCTATGACGCTATGTTTTCTATAGTATTTATGTTTACTTACATTTATGTAGGATTCTGGAAATACCAGTTCAACTGGGAAACATTCAAATGATCAAAACCACGACATGAAGAAGTTCATGTCTGTCTCGTCTGATAACATGTCACGTGTGTATGTGCTGATATGAACGGATCATAATCAATAATCGTTTAAACTAGAGATTCAGACACTACACCTTCAGACAGACCATAATAACAACATGGATAATAACGCCAATGATAACATTTAAGTCTATATATGAGAATAAAATACCGAAAGTGATTGATCGAGCTGTCAACACGCGTCTCGCTGTCATACGGCAGTAATCCACAACACAGACACATTAATGGATCATTTATCTGTCTCTCACCCGAATCTGTCAGCGGGTCCGTCAAGACTTGGACGAAAATCCGAACCGGTCCGTCCTGAAATAGTTTATTAGAGAATCAGGGAGCGACTTCGGCTCAGTTCAGGAAACGAACTTCCGCCATCTTCACGACAGCGCGTCATCAAAGACGCTGTTCGGTAACCAGCCGTCCCACTCTAACTCGTATTCTGAAGCTAGCCCGCCCATCCTAACTTCTGTGTTCAGAAACCAGCCCTCCTTTGTGTTTTTGTAGACATTATATGCTATACTTTTCTATCTAATAATTTAAGACCTCCCGATGTGTAAATGGAAATGTCTATAAAATCATTTTTACGGGAAAAAAACTCCATCTGAGCGCTCGGATACGTAGTACGTACTATATCACGTGACATGACTACTCCCAGCAGCGGTCTAAACAATAACATTAGGTATTTATTAAAAGTTAAAACATTAAAAAATATTATTTAGACCCAAACGCCTGATACATGCCCATTTCATAACACATTTCAGTCTACTTGTCGTAAATGTAAATAGCGCTTCAACTCTGAAACATTGACAACTATGATAAGAGCGGGTTCACATTGCCACACCCAGAAATATCTAATAATTCTATGTACATGTGCAATGTTGATAGTGCTAAGTATGCTGGTCAACATTGATTGTTTCTGCTCTTATATTTGCGTGCATTTATTTATCAAAGAAGGCATTTATCAAGTCACTAAATGAAGACTGATATAACATTCTTAAAAAGTGTTGAGGTAGTTCTGAGATGTAAATGAATATGGACTATATTGGTATGGTTAGGGCAAAGAGTATAGGTTAGGGTATGTTAAAAGTTTTACCACCCTACAGGTTACGCTAAAACGTATACACGATACGCGACCGCCATCTAACGGTAAAATACACGAATAACACGAGCACACATACTTATTTTACAGAATTTCTAACAATTAGTTCTTATCACTTATTATAAAATATGATTGTATATGCACACATATGGATTAAAAAATACAAATAAAAACTTGCTGGAGTTTGCCAGACTCATACGGCCCCGTTCATGAAAATGAATGAGAAGCTACTTACTTGTTGCTATATACGTCCATTTAAACTGTTCATTCACGAACTTAAGTTGTTCGACTTGTTTTATGATATTTCTAAGATTTGCATGTCAATACAAAGGGCAACTTTACTGTTACTAAATGCGTATAGTGCGCACTAATACGCGTCGTTACGGTAACACTTAAGCTCCTTCATAAATCTCCGACATGGTCCAGTCACGAATATATGGTGAATAAAACTTACAATTGGTCTTATGAAAACACACCATCCACTCACATATCGCTTGTAACCATAACAAGACGAACTTTAGTCGTTTGCAAAAGTTCTCGACATTTCTAACCTGGTGCGCACTGACACGGGTCGCTACGGTAACGCATATGTGTCCGGAAATGACCGCGGAGTGAAGCTCGTTCAATCGGTGCTCTGTGCTGACGGACTGTAATGCTCGTCGGTTTTGGACGCGGGTCGTGTCCGGTCGGTCGGGTTTGATGGGCGATGGGTTTGATCGCTCGGGCGCGTAAAGAATGGTTCATCATCGGTATAGTTCTCGTGATCATGTGCGCCAAGATCGCGCCGTCTGTGGGAGTGAAAGGAGGTGAGATTGGTCAACTCTAAAGTCTAATAAGTTTTATTAGTGTTCGTTCATACTTAAATAATATGGCTAAGCAATTCTTGTTTTGCCATTTTCTAGAATATGGGTCTTATGCATTGACAAGTTCATAATTATTAGCGTTGTTAATAATTTGATATTTGTTTACATATGCATGAAAACAGGCTTATTAGAATACGCGTTATTAGGACTTTAATATTTGTGCATTGACATTTTAAGGCTGCTTAAAACATTTAGATGTCAGTGGGATGGTTCAGACTTATTTCATGCATAGTATGCGTAGTATAGTAATTTATCTTACACTATGATTGACTCGATCTGTTCAAAATGATGTATTGGTTTTTATCATTAGATGTGTCGTTTTGGTCTAAATAAACCTGGTTTGTATAGGCAACAGGTTGATGGATGTGTAAACCTCACCTGTGATGATGACGGTAGTGACACGTTGCATCAGCCGGATCTGAGAACAGTTTGCTTTTGACACTGTCACTCTATGTAAAGTGCAAGACAAACTCTCTGTGTTTGACGAAGTCTGAAAACAAAACAAGTTTTAAAGCTTTGAAGACAGACGAGGAACACCCATGTTGTTATCATAATGCATGTCTAAGTAATCATAATATCACCATAATAAAAATACCTATGAATTATATACTTGGTTACAATAGTTGTGGTATTTGTAGTAAAACTGGTTATACAAATGATAATCAATCTAACAAAAACATGGCTACTACACATTTATTATATTAAACATTTTTATATGTGATTCGCTGCTGTTAAATTGGTTGCACTTTATTTAACAGTATGTCCACTTTCAGTGTACTTTCCCAACAAAATACTGCTATAAGTAATTCATTTAGGGTTAGTAACTAGTAATTACACAGAGTGTACAGGACTGTAATATAAAGTGCTCAGTTTATAGCTAATGCAAAGCTTAACATTCCCTCATGCATTTGTCCTGTTCTCCCTCAGGTCCTCTTCGACCAGAGATCACCATTACCTATGTGGCAGTATCTGTTATTTTCTTTAACAGTGGATTGTCTTTGAAAACAGAGGTGAGACTGATGCACGTTTAGGGATGATCTACAGTATTTGTTCGCTCTAATCTTATTTTCTCTTTCAGGAGTTGGCAAGCGCGTTACTGCACGTCAAGTTGCATTTCTTCGTCCAGACGTTCACACTCGTGTTTTTCCCCGTCGTCGTTTGGCTCCTCCTTAAAGTTCTGGCACTCACTGCGATTAACGTCTGGCTTCTGAAGGGGTACGTCTACATCTCTGCTCATAAACAAACTCTCTCTCTCTCTCTCTCTCTCTCTCTCTCTCTCTCTCTCTCTCTCTCTCTCGCTTTCTCTACCTGTGCACCGCCCGACTGAATGGAGTCTGTGTTGATGAACTGCTCTCAGAGGTCCTCTGTGTGTTTAAGTCATCCACCCAAAGAGAGAAAATACATGATTTTTTTAGAAATAACTGAAGAGGTTTTGGTTCATTGTTATTGAAGGTTAACACATTTGTGACTAAGAGGGAACGACAGGGTGGGGTCAGTGTTTGAGAAGAGCATTGTTACACTTCAGTGTGTGTAAATACAAAGGAAAGTAAGGGAATTAAACAGTGTGTGTGTGTGCGTGCGTGTGTGTGTGTGTGTGTGTGTCAGGTTGCAGACTGTTGCGTGTATGCCCCCTCCTGTCTCTTCAGCTGTCATTCTGACTAAAGCTGTGGGCGGAAATGAGGTAAAATAATCACAATAAGGATAACTTTATACACTTCATCACAACAAACACTCACAACTGGACAGACAGTAAAATGACTTTCATTATTATATTTTTGTTTCTGTAGGCTGCAGCCATTTTTAATTCTGCGTTTGGGAGTTTTTTGGTAAGTGTGATCATATCGAGTGTTCTGATGTTATTAATGTGAGACAGAATTTGTGTGTCATGTGAGTCTTGAGGGTTGTGTTCTGTGTCTGCAGGGGATCGTGGTCACTCCTCTACTGCTGCTGGTGTTTGTGAGGAAAATCTCTTTTCTTTGATATCATTCATATTCAGCGTGAACGCACTGTGTGTGTGTGATAATGTTTATTTCTATGATTTGCTGTGTGTGTGTGTGTAGTTGGGCTCCTCCTCGTCTGTCCCGTTCTCATCCATCTTCTCTCAGCTCTTCATGACCGTGGTCGTCCCGCTCATAGTCGGACAGGTGAGTGAGTCACATAAAGTACAGTAAAATCACTTCTTATCCTCATTCAAGAGGATCGAAACGAATGCAACAACCAGTTCGACTTGATAAATGTATAGTTACTGATAGGTCATCACCGTGTGTAGGTATGCAGGAGTTTTCTAAGAGAGTGTCTGGACCGCCGGAAACCTCCGTTCGGGACGGTGAGCAGCGTCGTTCTGCTCATGATCATCTACACCACCTTCTGTGACACCTTCTCCAACCCCAACATAGAGCTGGACCACCTGAGTCTGCTCCTCGTCGTCTTCATCAGTATGATTCAAAGACTCGAAGAGTTTTATTACTTTCTGAAATAAGATAATAATCTCTTTCTTTCTCTTTCAGTTTTTGCCATTCAGTTAAGCTTCATGTCCCTGATATTTATTCTGTCTACAAGGTAAAAAACACACACCGTTGCTTATTAAGCACCTGGGGTCTGAGAGTAACGCAATTTCAATCCTCCATTTGTATGTACTGTACATGTGGCAGAATTGACAATAAAGCTGACTTTGACTAATCTCACAGCGACCGTGTATAGTTGTAAATAAAATGCCGTCTTTGTGATGTTTGTAGAAAATCCTCTGGATTCACAGCAGCTGATTCTGTGGCCATCATCTTCTGTGCCACACACAAATCACTTACATTAGGTAAAACACACACACACATGTTCATTGCAGTTTGTTATTTGCAGTGTAGTAAGGTTTGTAACACACTTAGTGTGTGTTTGTGTAGGAATCCCCATGCTGAAGATCGTCTTTGAGGGTTACGAGCATCTGTCTCTGATCTCAGTGCCTCTGTTGATATATCATCCCGCTCAGATCCTGCTGGGCAGCATCTTATTGCCTTCCATTAAAACATGGATGACTGCGAGACAGAAGGTAACACACACACACACAGACTTAAACACTACTACTACACACCTATCCTGTAGTATTCTGTAGTATTCTGTAGTATCAAGCATGAGGTCAAACACAGCTGACACTGTCAGAGTTTTTCTCTCATAGATTATTAATGATTCATTCGATAATTGACATAAACTGAAACACGTATGAGTTAAACCCAACAGAAAACTGTACTATAGACGATTTCATGTGGCCTGAAGGTCTGTGTTTGTTGATCGGTCTTGCTAGGGGCTAATAATGTAACCATTTATATTTTATTTCATTTATATTAATATTTCATTTTATAATCAAACAATTTATTGTATATTAATTTGAGTACTTTTTTGTTTTTATAACTTTGTCGCATTTAAGTTTAGTCAAGTAACTGTTCTTCTACTGGTAAGCCAAAATAATACATACTTTTAACTTGCTTAATGTCATTTACTTGTTATTTCTTTATGAGAAATAATCTGCAGGGACTCTGTGGATGTGTACCGGAAGTTAAGTTTGGGTCACAGTAGCGTGCTTGCGCAGTAACGTTTGTTTATGGTGTTTCATTGAAACCGTCTATAAAATGTTTTACTTTAAGTCATCGTGTGATTGATTTTGGCTCACTTGGATTCAAGGTTTTTATTTCTAGTAATTTAATTCAGGTTAATTGAGACCATAACAAGATAACATAACATGAGGTGTTGCTTGTTTGTAAGTTCTTACTTAAAACTTTTTAAATGTTTCTTCTGTGTTATTATAGTTAATCTAAATTCAGAACTATTTTTTAAAACTTTATAGTTATAGTTATCTTAATATTTAGACTAGTGTTCTTGGAGTTAAAGGGATAGTTCACCCAAAAATGACAATTCTGTTGTTCTCTCTTGTTGTTCTAAATCTGTTTACATTTCTTTGTTTGGTGGTTGAAGAAGAAGAAGAAGAAGAAGTTTTATTTATATAGCGGCCTTACAAAACTCAGGGTCGCTTCACATAGTGCTAAACAATACATTTGGTACATTTACACATTGAACACAGAGGAAGATATTTGGAAGAATGCTTGTAACCAAACAGTTCTTGGACTTCATTGACTACAGTAGGAAAAATAACAATGGTAGTCAAAAGTGCCACAGAACTTTTTACTGTCATACATTCTTCAAAATATCTCATTTTGTGTTCATCAAAATAAAATTCTACTATGGTAGTCAATGGGGTCCAAGAACTGTTTGGTTACAAGCATTCTTCCAAATATCTTTCTCTGTGTTCAACCAAACAAAGACATTTATATTTGGAACAACTGAAATGTGAGTAAATGATGACAGAATTTTTATTTTTGGGTGAACTGTCCCTTTAACTGGCCTTTACAGAAGGCTCATAAAAATGATTCATGATTTATTTTTAAATGTTTTCTTTACAGACCTTGACACCCGTATGAACCATGTTGGTCATTGAAAGTTGGCTGAGCCAAACCAGACCAGTGAAGAAGAGACCAAAACCGGAGCGTTCCGCTCTCCTGACGGCAGGATCAAGTGCCTTAAATCATCACAGAACCTCGACAGCCTCACATCTACAGATGATTCCATCAGCCTTTTATAAACATACCTGAATGTATATTTTTATTTTTATATGAAATGTGAAATCTTTTCTTACTGCAGCCGCATTCAGACATTCTTAGAAGAGTTTATTTTTGTTTTTTAAACTTGCAGGAAGAACTCCAAAGTATTAATGTGGCTAAATTGGGCCTTGGTTATTTTTGCAGTAAAACAATATGGAAAAACAATTAAATGCACTGTTAATATAAAACATTTACAGTATCTAACAGTAAAAGAGTGTTATATAAACATATTATTGACGAGTTTATTTTGGTGGAAAGCTTTGCAGTTTTGTAAAACTCAAAGGTCAGTAGTTTCAGGTCAGACAAGAGTTCTTGTGTGATGTTGTTACTGGAGACAATAAATATTGTCATAAATTCTCTCTTTCAGTGTTGGATTTGTGTACTCAAACACATTTTGACAGATCACATGACTCTACATAGAATATATAGGTTATGCATACACCAGAACTGTTTATTAAACACTTTTGTCAAAATCAAATACAGCTTTAATATTCACATAGTGACATACTCTAGCAACTATACAAACATATTTATTTATTTTTGTTTGTTTACTAACAAGGTATGACAGATTTGCAATTCACATCAGTTTTTCATCAGTAAACTACATTAGTTAACACAAAGAATACTTCTACAGCATTTATTAACCATAGTTCATATCAAAATTATGTGTTAATATGTATTAATGCAGAATGAATTAACATAAATAAACAGTTGTATTTGTATTATTTAACATTTAAAAAAACATTGCTGTAAAACTATATCATATTGCTCGCTGTTAGGTCATGTTAGCTAATGTAGTATCTACATTTAATCAATGAGACATTTTGTAGCAGATCATATAATTAAACTCTGTTATTAATTGTTATTAAATATGAAACAATTTATAAATAAGGTTCAACACTTTCTATAGTCTAGGTTTCATAACAAAGACAACATTACCTTTGTAATTGTTAAACATCAATGATATTTTATTTTTCACCCAGAAATCAAACTTCTGTCGTTTATTCCCCCCTCATGTGGTTCAGTCCTTGAATATCTTCTTTTGTTTTGAAGAATAAAGAAACTCATACAGGTTTGCAATGACATGAGGGTGAGTAAATGACATAATTTCTATTTTTGGTTGAAATATCCCTTTAATGCAAAAGCATTCTCTGCTTTTTTGTCTCTGTTTATAAATGTTTTAACAGTATTTGTGTGTGTTTTCAGTCTCCTGACTGTGTTATGAGATCATACTCGGCCTGCAGCACCAGGAAACTGTTCTGCCGGATTTTGCGCACCTGCACCAGGTCTCCACACTCCTGCACGTGGATGATGCCCCTGTTGTCATGGCGACGGTCATTAAGCGAGACGGCGGTCCGTTTGCGGCAGTGTTTCCTCTGCAGGTACCTGAGACCGGCGGCGATGGCCATGCCCAGCGCGGCGGAGAGACCCAGCAGCAGACCCAGCTCAGATGCGCTCTGTCTGGGCACACGCTCCGGCCTCTCCCCTCCCGTCTCTGGAGCTCCGGGAGGATCACGGTTCGGTGGTTTGAGACGATCTCCAGACAGATCAAAAGTGTCCCGCTGTCTCTGGGTCACGGACACTGTGGGTTTTAGGGATGGGATGAGGTCTGAGAGGGATCGGCGAGGAGCCGGAGAGGGTTTGAGATGTGTGTGAGTGCTGTGTTTGTGTGTGTTGGGGATGTGAGTGTGTAATGTAGCCGGATCTGGGAGTGTGTGTGTGTTCGTTGGATTAAGTGGGAGTGTAAAGGGAAAAGTTTGTGTAGAAGTGTGTGACTGAGATGTCTGAGTGTCAATCAATGATTGTGTGTTTGTGTGTGTTTTAAAAGGTGGACTTGTGTGTGTAGAGGTGTGTGTGTTATATTGTGGTTGTGTAGAGGTGTGTGTGTTATATTGTGGTTGTGTAGAGGTGTGTGTGTTATATTGTGGTTGTATAGAGGTGTGTGTGTTATATTGTGGTTGTGTAGAGGTGCGTGTGTTATATTGTGGTTGTATAGAGGTGTGTGTGTTGTATTGTGGTTGTGTAGAGGTGCGTGTGTTATATTGTGGTTGTGTAGAGGTGTGTGTGTTGTATTGTGGCTGTGTAGAGGTGCGTGTGTTATATTGTGGTTGTATAAAGGTGTGTGTGTTGTATTGTGGTTGTGTAGAGGTGCGTGTGTTATATTGTGGTTGTGTAGAGGTGTGTGTGTTGTATTGTGGCTGTGTAGAGGTGCGTGTGTTATATTGTGGTTGTATAGAGGTGTGTGTGTTGTATTGTGGCTGTGTAGAGGTGCGTGTGTTATATTGTGGTTGTGTAGAGGTGCGTGTGTTATATTGTGGTTGTGTAGAGGTGTGTGTGTTATATTGTGGTTGTGTAGAGGTGCGTGTGTTATATTGTAGTTGTGTAGAGGTGTGTGTGTTATATTGTGGCTGTGTAGAGGTGTGTGTGTTATATTGAAGTTGTGTAGAGGTGCGTGTGTTATATTGTGGTTGTTTAGAGGTGTGTGTGTTATATTGTAGTTGTGTGGTGGTGTATGTGTTATATCGTGAGTGTATTGAAGTAAGTGTGTTATTATGTGGTTGTGTAGCGGTGTGTGTGTTATATTGTAAAAATATAGAGGTGTTTGTGTTCAATGGAGCTGGTGTGGTTGTGTGTGTGTTATTTTGTGAGTGTATTGAAGTGTGTGTGTTATTTTGTGGTTGTGTAGATGTGTGTGTGTTATATCGTGAGTGTATTGAAATGTGTGAGTTAGTGTGTGTAGATGTAGTTGTGTGTGTGGACAGTGTTGTGTTTTGGACTCTTTGTTCCAATACAGAGGCTGCACATAAAGAACAAACACACAAAAGATTAAATATACAAAATTAAACCTTTAAATATAATATAAGTGTGTGCGTGTGTGTGTGTGTGTGTGTGTGTGTGTGTGTGTGTGTGTGTGTGTGTGTGTGTGTGTGTGTGTGTGTGTGTGTGTGTTGTCACCTGTCACGTTCACTGTCTGCTGCCCTGTGTCACCGTCAGTAACAGGGGAGCTCCGTGTCCCATCATGCACCACTGCTGATCTGATTCGAGCCCAATACACAAAGTAAGACTGAACCAGTGTGATGCTACATAGAGAAAAAGAAACGAGTCATTACACAACAGTGTGTGTGTTATATTGTCGCATGTTGTGTTGTTGTTCTCTCACTAAAAGCGCAGGTCTCCGCTGGGTTGCAGTGGGGCTCTCCAGCTGAACGACAGGTTCCTCTTCATCATTTTGTCTGAGTGTGTGACTGTGTCTTCAGGACCGATGCAGGACAGTGTGTGTGTGCTGGGGGGGTGAAGCGTGAACTCTCCTCCAATCACACGATCCTCCAGAACTGAGCGCGCCTGCAGCAGAAAACCCATGAACGCCCGCGAGCTCTGCACTGTTACTGAACAACACAACACGCACGCACACACACACACACACACAAACAAAAACAGGAGAGTGTGTCTCTATGAGTTGCGACAAATACACAGATGTTTGTGTTTATACCTGTTAGTGCGTGCGTGCGTGCGTTTATACCTGTGTGTGTGTGTGTGTGTGCGCGTGCGTGCGTGCGTGCGTGTGTGTGTGTTTATACCTGTGTGTGCGTGTGTTTATACCTGTGTGTGTGTGTGTGTGTGTGTGTGTGTGTGTGTGTGTGTGTGTGTGCGTGCGTGCGTGCGTGTCTGTGTGTGTGTTTGCGTGCGCGTGCGTGTGTGTGTGTGTGTGCGTGCGTGCGTGTGTTTAAACCTGTGTGTGTGTGCGTGCGTGTTTATACCTGTTAGTGTGTGATGCGGCAGGTACACTGAGCGGCTGCTGCGTATCATTATCGCGGTGTGCTTGTGTTGTGGTAGAGATCTGATGTGACCAGGCTTCATCGTCACACATGAAGAAAAACTCGCACCAAGAGAGAAACACAAACAGTTGACGGGAAACAGCCAGATCATCACACATCCAGCCAACACTGCCTTCATCATTTTCATCTTGTGTCCTGAATCAAACACACAAAGTTACAGACCAACACCATCCTCAGCATCCACTTGAATACAGTACAGTATTACTTTAGTAAAACTTAACTTAACAATACAAGAAACATAAGGACATTCCAAGTCACTTTCACTACATGGGGAAAAAATTGTCACATTGCAGTTCAGGATTTTTTAAAATTTGTATATACATTTGAACGTCAAATCCAAAAGTATGATCTATAAATGTATATCATATGTCAGTAAAATGACATTAAAAACATCACAAAAACTTTTGCATCACAAACTATAAATGACAGATGCTGAACTTTAAATAAATCAGTTTTAATGCTTTTAAATTAATTTTAAAATGTGTTTAACAAACACGTAGCACAACTGAAATAAATAGAAATCCGAAACCTTACTTACATTAAAGATGCCTCTGTGCTCACTGAGACTATACAGAGCAATACAAACAACTGACAGTCTCTCTCTCTCTCTCTCTCTCTCTCTCTCTCTCTCTCTCTCTCTCTCTCTCTTTTTCTTTCTCTCTCTCTCTCTGTCTCTCTCTCTGACTGTCTTCAGGATGTGCAACAGCTGCAGCTCCCGGAACTACAAAATCCTATGCACACACACACACACACAAATCTCAGCACTCTGCACAGAGAGATTTCACATTCATTAGAATTATAATGAATGCTGCTGTCGTGTGTTAAAAAAAAACTTCGTAACTACCATTTTAAGAGACACATGAACATTTACACTAAAGCACGTTAGGATTTTAAAAGCCGTAAAAGTGTGAATAAAACAATTACAATTGACTACACTGACTTTTATTAAAACACATGACAAAAATAAACCACATCTAACAACAGTAAACCATAGAAATGAGTGGGCAACTATGGTAAACAATTGTCATTCTCCAGTCCAGCAGGTGGCGCGATCGTCACAGAAAACAGCAGCACGCAAAGAACGAGTAAAAGTTTACACTTTCAACAGCAGTAAGTGTTATTTTTTTCTTTTCATTATTTTTTGTGAGTCATACTTGTGTTTGCTTTCTCGCCTACTGTAACTTGCTGTTTTTTCAAATTAATTGATCAAATCTCCTCTCATGTATAATTATGTTGAAATTGTGTTTTTGCGCTGTGAAGATTCTCTGATGTTGTGTTCAGATGTCCATCATGATGGTGCAGGTGGATGTGATGTGCTGTAAATCAGTAGGAACTGATCTGTCTATGCTGGATATTGATGATTTAATGACAGAAATCTGTCAGCTGAAGAAAGAGGTGAAGTTACTGGAGACAAAACTCAGAGAGAGAGACGAACTCGACAGAAAGGTTTCTACACATTAAACTTTCATCTTTTACATGAATGACTGTCTGTCTGTTAAATGTAAACATGTTTTTATGTGCAGTAGATCAGGCTTTTCCAGTTGAGGATCAAACAAATATCAGATTTGTGTGGATGACCATTTTAATCTTTTTGTTTGCTGGTCTTTTACTGTTAAGTAGTTCACCCAAACCTTCTGTCATAATTTTCTCACCATTAGCCTGTTTCACATGTGTTTAATTCCTACAATACAAATGTGTATAAGCTGTGAATGTTTTTCTGTGTTTGTTATTTTTAGGATGTATGTGGTGTTTCTCTCTGTGACGTCACTGATCAAACATCTCCAGATCTTCTGCTTTCTGTCTGTAATGAAGAGCAGAAGACGTCAGTGAAGCTGCTGGACTGTGAGATGAAGCTGAAAACACAAATCAAAGAAGAACAAACAGATGAAGATGATGTGATTTATTCAGGTGTGTATCTTCACTTCATGTGTTAACCAGTAATGACATAAAGACACAAACACTATTGTTATAGTTTCAGTCTCAGTGCTCTTTGTACAATGTGATATTGATCATAATGATTTTCTCTGTTCATTTTAGACCTGATGGAGGCAAAGGAGGAACGTTCAGAACCGAATGAAATGAAGGAGAAGCATCATCTTATAAATGGAGAAACAATTCTGATCTACCTGCTCCCAAACTCCCAAATAGCAACAGACGAAGTTTCTTATATGTGCTCTCAGTGTGGAAAGATCTTCAATCGTAAAGACAACCTTAATGTTCACATGAGAGTTCACACTGGAGAAAAACCTTACACATGTCATCAGTGTGGAAAGCGCTACAGTCATAAATCTGACCTGAACATTCACATGAGAATTCACACTGGAGAACGGCCTTACATATGTGAGATGTGTGGAAAGGCCTTTTCTAGAAATCAGCTGCTTAAAGCTCACATGAGAGTTCACACTGGAGAAAAGCCTTACAAATGCGATCAGTGTGAAAAAGCATTTACTCAAAAATACCATCTTTATGAGCACATGAGAATTCACACTGGAGAGAAACCTTGCCTATGTGACCAGTGTGGAAAGAGCTTCAGTATTAAGGCTAATCTAAAATCACACATGAGAGTTCACACCGGAGAAAAGCCGTACACATGTGATCAGTGTGGAAAGAGTTTTGCATCAGCAGCGACTCTGAGAGATCATCTTCTTCATCATTCTGGAGTGAGATCATTTCAGTGTGAACAGTGTAATAAAACTTTCATTACTGCCTTTGCTCTGAAGAGCCACATGAAGACTCATACAGATGTGAAGCCTCATGTCTGTGTCATCTGTGGAAAGACTTTCTCAACACTCTCCAATCTTAAAGTGCACAAGAAAACACACACTGTTGTGGCATCTCATATGTGCTCTGAATGTGACAAAACCTTCACTAAATCTGACCAATTAAAAAAACACCAGAGAGTTCACACTGAAGAGAAATCTCACCACTGCTCTTTATGTGAACAGAGTTCTAGAAAATCAAGACGTCTTGAGACTCACAGAAAGAAGTGCTGCAAAGTTCATCTTCGGAAAACTGTTCAGCAGTAAAATGACTTGGGTTTCAATGTTTTCTGCTAAAGTAGTTATTTGTAACTACATTTTATAATGTTTCTGAATGAAAATAAGTTTAAGAATTTTTTAAAAATTCTTTTTTACTAGGGCATTTGAACAAATAAGCTAAAATGACTCATGAACTCTGAAATGAACAAACACTGGCTGTCTTATTTACTTGCTTATTAAAATGTTTAAAATTAAGGGCTGGTTACATACATCTGTTTTAAACTAGACTTACAAGTTAGTTAAGACTGGCATTTATTATTATTTATCATTTTTTGTTGCCTAAAATCTAGGAGTTCTAAGGTGAAAAGGTATTTCAGCAATTTCACTCTAACACAGCACAAATTATCTATTATATTTTCTCCCTATTTTAATAATGATTATTCCTTATAGTTATATTTTTGCCACAACTTGGGCAAATTTGTGTGTTTGTTGTTGTAAATTGTATGTTGGCCTAGTCTCAAACTGCACTGAATAAAAACTGTCATTGATCGTCCAGGTAACAACATAAATTATTTGAGAAGAAAAACATGTAAACTTTAAAACTTATTAATTTTCATTAATAATTAGATAAATTTATATCTGTCGCGCCTGCTCATGTTGAAGGGTGAGTAGGGGCGGGGCTGATTACAGTTACGTAACAGTATACGTATGTTATTAATAAATATCTTTAAATAAATGCTGAAATGATTTAATATTTTTATTTGACTTTTCGTTCATTAATCACTTTTATTTACTTACTAAAAATATATAATTCTCTTTTACTGATGCAGGAAAGGTTTCACTTTCTGTCGCACTTCCGGCGTCTCCTAAAACTAATTCACGTTCTCAGTTGTGTCATAATGCCTGAAAGCCCCAAATTCATCCCGATGTTCCTGAACGTCTGCAATAAAGTTTGGATCTGTGCATATGTTCCTGCGTGCGCCTGCAGCGCTGCGCGTGACCTGGAAACACTCTTAACTTTCATCTGCACTGAAATCAAAAGTGAATCCAATCATTCGGCACGCAGACATGAGCTCACAGGAGTTCAGGAATGGTAAGGAAACTCATGCATCACATATAGTTTAATATATCGGTATTATATCGTGTTCGGTGGATCATCATGGAAGCCCGGAGGTCATCAGCGGACGCGCAGCCACAGCAGACCGGCGACAGGACGCTCGAGTGCCGCATGGATGAGTACCTGCGCTCGATGGGTTTCTACCGCAAAAAGATCGCCAAGGACGGGTCGTGTCTGTTCAGGGCCGTGGCGGAGCAGGTCAGAAGATCGATATTAATGCACTTTAACATCATCATTTACTGTGTCATTATCTAAATTTATATTTACAAGCAAACAAACACATTTAAATGCACTTCAAAAATAGTTTTAAATATCATTGCGTGTGCTATAAGACCTTCAAAACTGCCATGAAGTGACTGGAAGAAAATTTATTTAACTGTTTGTGCACTTACAAACAAAACCACACATTTTATAATGACATTTAATGATGTTTTATTATTTAATCTACAACCTATGCGTTAGCATACTAGCTTTGCTAATGTTGACATTATTGTTATTTTTTTAAATGTTAGTAAATATTGTTTCTAGAAGACACTTGAAGTACTTATAGTCTCAATTATATCTAATATTTAGTTCCCGTGTGCTTTGTATTTATTGTAGCTATAATGTCGCATAAATGATAGGCTTATAGATGAATAGGTAACTGTAATAAATACAGGTTGTATTACATGATATGGTCTTCACGTGCCTGCAGGAAATACATCTATTATTAATTTATTGAGTAAATGATCTGCACACTTTTGGCTTCATAATATATCATATTTTTCTCACATTATGGTAAATGTGAAGGACTTGTGGATATGTTTAATGTCTGTGATATGAGTTTTAATTCATAAGTTATGGCTCATTAAGGTGGCATTTTCAGTGAAATATATGAGCTGTTATAAACCTGTTATTCTTGTCATGACAGCTGATGATCCACACCGAAAGTCAGCGTAACACTGTCTGATGTTTTGGTGTATTTTTGTTTTGTTAATAATTATCAAGTTATGTACATTACACGTGTTCTCTGGGAATCAAACCCATCACTCTGGTGTCACAGTTTAGCTGTGGGATCATGAGGTTTGAACCGACAGGTCAAGTCAAGTTTATTTCTTAAGCCGTACAAAAAACACGTTGTAAAACCAAGAGAAAATCTATCTAGATAGGAAGAATGACCGTTTTTGTGTTTTCTTTACAGGTATTGCACTGTCAGAGTTTGCACACCGATGTTCGGATGGCTTGCGTGAAATATCTGAAACAGAACAGATGCACTTATGAGCAGGTGACGTGACATAAAAATGTGTTTATATGCAAATTACATGTACAGTGTTTCTTTATCACCTGTTGTATACAACATGACAACTGTCACAGAACACTACTGTATCCCACAATGCAATGCATTCCAAAGAACATGGAAACTGGATTGCACAAAATGCACACAAACTAAAAATAGGATGAAACCGTTGATCGAGACTTACGTGATGTTTTTATGTGTTTGTGTTTAGTTTATCGAAGGTGATTTTGAGAAATATATGGAGAATTTACAGGATCCTCAGGTAACACCTGCACTTATTTAGAAACAGAGCTTCATATCTGATAAAACATATCTTTATGATTTTTTATTTAGTTGCGATTTGCTGTGAAATGCAGATTGGACTTACATGTTGTTTTTCTGTGTCCTGTGTTCAGAGCTGGGTTGGGCAGGTGGAGATCACCGCTTTGTCTAAACTCTATAAGTGAGAACACCACAATATTTATGTGTTTTATTTGTTTCTTTCAGTAGTCTTCAGTAAGTCATCATTTCTTCCCCCTCGTGTGGTTGTAAATCTGTATGTGACACAAAAGAAGATATTTTGAGAAATGTTTTGTGTTCATACAATGGAAGTCAATGGAGTTCAGTGTTGTTTGATTATCAACATTTTTCAAAATATCTTCTGTTGTGTTCTGAAGAAGAAAGAAATACATTATTGAGATGTTGATATTGTATTGTTATGATTGTTTCCAGACGTGACTTCATTGTTTTCCAGCAGCCCGATGAACCTCCGGTCAGCATCACAGAGAACAGCTTCCCTGATAAGGTGCGAACAAACATTCGATTTCATTTTCCTTGCACATGAAGTCAGTTCATTATGCGTAAACCCTGATATCTCTCTCTCTCTTTGTCCTGTTCTGTCAGGTGCGACTCTGCTTCCTCAACGGAAACCATTATGACAGTGTTTACCCACAATCCTTTGAGAAAAGTGCAGCTGTATGTCAATGTATGTGGTGGAGATGTTTGAGCTTTTTTGTGGTTTATGTGTGTTTTAGAAACCATACTAAACCACCGTTCCCTCTCTGTTTGGTAGCGATCCTGTACGAGCTGCTGTACGATCGAGTTTGTGGCGTCGACCGCGGTGTTTTAGGTCCGTGTATGAGGGGAGGTCGAGGACGAGACAGGCTGGACTCGGAGGAATGTAAGAGCAGCGAAGAGTCCGATCTGGAGGAAGATGAGTTCTGGTGTGTTTTTATACATCCAAGCAAACACTTTATGGCAGGAATTATTGTGGCAGGTTAAAAATAAATGAACGTTGGTAGACATTTCTCAAAATATCTTCTTTTGTGTTCTTCAGAGGAAACAAAGTTTGCAGATTGTTGTGTGTGTTTGCTCTTATCAGGTCCAATGAAGTGAAAGAGAAAACCACGAGTGAAATGAAGACCAGACCGTCACACAGAGTGCGTCACTCTTTCTTCTATAGAACGTCACATGATGGTTCCAGTGGATTTTATTCAGTGACGTTATGACAGTGTTCTGTCTGTG
This sequence comes from Oreonectes daqikongensis, assembly GCA_026939265.1. NCBI lineage: Eukaryota > Metazoa > Chordata > Actinopteri > Cypriniformes > Nemacheilidae > Oreonectes > Oreonectes daqikongensis. The sequence goes on from JAOTQM010000579.1 coordinate 103,942, forward strand.
CTTTAGGGTCGTGGGCGAGGCCGCGCTCGAGACGGGGGGCGTGAATTTCTGTCCTCAAAGGTGCAGAAATCTTTAAACCCCGGCCTCTACAGGAACGTGGAATATGACGTCTGGCTTCGTTCGAAACGCCGTACGTCACTTTTTGAAACTGTAAATATTCAGATTGAAAACTAAATACATTATTCTGTAATAATACATGACGTGTGTGTGATCGCAGTTCAGCAGCAGCAAGATTTCCGCATGGCTGCGGGGATGCAGTATTCTGTTGGAGACAAATGCAAGGTAAACCGTGTGTGTGTGTGTCAGTGTTGATTTCTTTACGTGAAGGTTTGTAAAAGGTTTGTTAAGATGTTTTCTGTTTCAGGTGCAGTTGAATGGGCGTTTCTACAGCGCTTATGTTCGGGTGGTCAGTCCTGATAACGGTCCCGTCACTGTATTCATAGAGGAACTCGGCAGACAGTATGTGGTTTTTTCCCTCTGTCACTGTGTGTTTGTTTGCCTTTATTATTTGCCTCAGTGGTGCAGTGCAGAATGATGTCATTAAAATGGGATCTTGTCATAACTTTGGTTTTGATTTCATGGGGGCAGGAAGAGTTCTGTAAACCTGTTTGTCATTATTTCTGTTGGGCGTGACGCTTGCTTGAACTATTACTACAAACTAAACTTCCATCTGTGTTTAATTCATCTATTAACAAATCCTACACGTGCACATCTTACACACTTGTCTGCGTGTGTGTGTGTGTGTGTAGACAAACCGTGCCGCTGTTGAATTTGCGTTTACCGTCTGAAGAGCCTCAGTCTTGGCAGAAAGTGTCTGAGAAGAGTAAAAGACCAAACAACGGACACCTGGCGTCTGGTATGTTCTCTCTGAACACACGTGACATTACATCATGTCTCTGTCACGCACAGACGGAGTCATGTTTTGACGTGTTGATGTTTTGATGTAGAATGGGATAACCGAGGAGGCCGGAGATCAGGTAAACCAGCACCTTATTCTGCGACCGGTGGTCGTGTAAACAAACAGCACTCCTGGCCTCCTCAGAGCACCACAGACGAACAGACGGCTGGACGTGGCAAGTTCAGGTGTGCTGTCATCTTACTGTATATATATAAAAATGTGTTGTGGTATAAACCGCCGGACTGTCTCGAGTCTGTGTGTGTGTTTGCAGGAGATCTGATCAGCGCAGCAGTCCCGTGTGTGTAGTCCAACAGGAGGAAGAAGAAAACGCTCTGCTGGAGCTCCTGCACAAAGATGAACACAACTTCCCTTCACTTGGAACAAGCCCACAAACGGTGACGTTCACATGAATGACACATGACAACCTCATTCACAACACACGACGTAATGTCTGAAAAGGACATTTTCTGCATCAGGATGTCATTAGATAATTAACAAACACATTGTTTCAGAGATTTTTAAAATTAAATGTTTCATGTCGAATATGTAAAAAAAAATGTCATAATGTTTTAAAGTATAACTTGGAATAACATGCACAGATGACTCGTATTTCGAGGAAGACCGCAGAGTTACTAAAGTAAATTCGGACTTCTTGTCAACATGTTTCATATTTTATTAACAAAGACACTTGTGTTTATATTGTGTGTGTGTGTTCAGGTCATCGCTGTTGAGGTCACAAAAAGAGGGGGAGACAAGAAAAGCTCCCGGAGAAAAGATCACATGGGTTCCGTCTCAGAGACAGGTGAGGGACGAAGCTCCGCCCCCTTTACATCTCGGGTGTTTCAGAAAAAAATAATCCAATGCGTTTGTCATTCATGTTGGTTTTCAGATTTTACAGAAGCTCCACAAAAGCCTGCACAGAGACGAGAGAGTTACACTACAGAAAAACAAGAGGTGAATGTTGTGATTTGTCATTATTTAGACTCACTTTTGACCTCACAGAAAAATGTATGAAACTGTTCATCTGTGTTTTATTTTGATTTTCAGAGAAAAGTTATAGAGGAGCCAGTTCAGAGATCATCTCCCACCATCTCTCTCTCTTCAGCCACACAAACACCATCTAACACCGAAACACCTGCTGCCCCTCTTGCTTCAGATAAGACTCAAAACGACTCTGTAACAGTTTTATCTTCTTCTCATTCTGTCTCGGTTACTCCCGTCTCTAAACCTCCCGGACAAACTGCCCCTGTTCTACCCAAAGCTGAACCCAATTTACATTCTTCCCAACCACTCTCTCAAAACACCCCCGTGAGCTCTTCTGCACCCACTCAGGTTACCCCGGTTATATCCCCCAACCCTGTCCAATCACCTGCTTCTGTTCCAGATGCCCCTGTTAAAAGCACATCACTCATTCAAACTGCCCCGTCAGTCTCTAAATCCACCCCATCCCTCATACCTGCCCCTGAGGTACCTGTTTCTGCCCCGCTTCAAACAACTGCTCCTGTATCAGACACTCCCACTGACGGGGGCAACGCTTCGCCCACCGTCCAGCCGACGGCGCACATTCATACTGAGGCTCCGCCTCCAGCCACACCCAACACATCAGAGCCACGCCCATGTGAATCACTGGAAACACCTGCTTCAGGTAAATGCATTTTCCTCTCTTTATTTAATAGATGATATTTATTTTACATAAAGTTGAGTTGTGAACAAATCATAAAAAAATGTTTGTTTCTAGAGGAGAATGTTTTTGCTCCGATGTTTCTTTTCCATAGCTCAGGAAATTCAATGGAGTTCTCTGTTGTGTTTCATTTGAGTATCAACTTAAGTCTCAGATGTTTCTGCTGAAATTATCATATCGAGATCTTCATTAATATTGACAACTTGACAAATCTGAGCTCAGTTTGAGACATTGTTGACATCTCTTCTGAAACTCCAATAGAGACATTTATGAGATTTCGGACTCTTTTTCTCAGGAGAAATATCTGAGATGCAGATGAGACTTAAGCAAAAGTTTCTATTTCAAATCATCTGGATTTTAGTAAAAGAGTTTATATTGAGATCTTCAATAATATTGACAAATCTGAGCTCAGTTTGAGACATTGTTGACATCTCTTCTGAAACTAATGACAGAAACATTTCTCATGAAAAATCCATTTAATCTCATTGATGTCTAGGAGAAATCATTCAGATAATGTTAACCTGTCAAATATCCATAAATCTTCATCTTCAAAATATGTGTTGATGTCAGTACAAGTTTTTTTTTCTTTCTTGTCTGTCAGGTGTAGCATGTGCTCCTGATCATCTGTCTCAGCCTCAGCAGCTCCTCTACCCTCCACTTCAGTGGTCTCATCTCCTTCAAGATCCACTTTATCCCGGATTCCCCCAGAATGAGACGGGAGAGGTAGAGACGCTGCCCCCGTATTCCCTCTCGCAGAAAGGAGAAGATCTACCACAAAGTAATAAATGCCATAGTGTAAAAAAACCGAATATAGAGAGAAAACATCCGTTTGTAATCTTTAAAATGTTCTCATTTTTTCAGATATCAACGTCCTCAGGTTCTTCTTTAATCTCGGCATCAAGGTATGAGTTTATAAATCTGTATCTGTTTTCTGTTTGTGATGTTAAGCTGAATTCTGAACATGTTTTCTCAGGCGTACTCTCAGCCCTTATGGCCTCCCATCTCATATCTGGGTCCTCTGACTCAAGCCTATCAGATGCACCGTAGAGCGCCGCCTCTGTCCACCGGCGCTCCTGCTAACCCCACCCCCATGACTCCATGGCAACCGGAAAACCCTCTGCCTTCCACCCCTGACATCTCGTTGGAAAGCCACGCTCCTGTCGGATCTGTAGACATGGGAGGGTATTACCCCCCACCCATTCAAATGCAAGTACCAGCGAGAGCGCCAGTGCCCTGGTCCACTTCCCCCGGTCCAGGTGCCTATCCCGAGGCATACCCAGGGCAGTTTTCAAGCCCACCCTGTGCGCCCCCCGCGAATCAGATGTACCCGCCGCCATCCGCCGGTTTCCACCTGCCGCCTCAACCTTTTGAAGCCATAAATTACGTTCCTTCATCGTTGGTGAGAAGCCAAGAGAGCGCCCAAAGATCCATGAACCCCCAATTTGGAAACGCCGCTTGCTTTCCCGGAGGTCAACCTTTTGATTTCAAGCCCCCTTATGGTCCTGTTGTGCAACCCTACTCGATTGGTCCACTCCAAGGAGACATTGCGGGTTTGAATCCGTTAGCCAATGGAAACTTCGTAAGACCAGACGTTTTCCAAAAAAGTATGCTCGTCGCAGAAGAGCCCACTATACTGCATCACGCGTACTGTCCCGAAGACGAACAAGAGTTGGCCAGCGTTGACATCCGTATCGGCCAGAACTTCTACACTCATTACAGGGGTGGAGGAAGGCGTGGCCAAGATGACAGGGGAGGATATAGAGGGAGGAGCCACCGTGGACGGAAAGAGTATTCGGGACGGGGAAGACAAGACGAGCAGCCGTATGGTGGTAGAGGACAATACGTCAGGCGAGGGCCGGGGCCGAGGGTGGGCTTACAGTAAACATTTCCATGTCGTACGCTGGATACACCAGTCATTGGTTTACAATGAATTGTTTGATTTGCGGGTTTTTGTCTGTGTAGTGTTTTACGTGTTTCTTCACATTCTTATTTAAATTTAAAGCAACCTGTTCACAAAGTGTTGTAAAATGTGTCTGCATATATTTTCTAATAAAGTCTTGCATAAAAGTTTTTGTTAAGCATCGATTGCACGGCCCTTAAACGCACATTTAAAGGGGAAGATGTCACATTTACAGCAGGAATGTTTTGAATCGTGTGGATTTGATCAGCATTGTTTTCTTTACCTGGATATAAATATCAGTTCTACTTAAGCTGACATCGTTCTATAAACATGAAAACTTAAACGCTCTGGATTTCACGTTTTATTTTTGATTCTACTGAAGCTTTACTGTACTGACATAGTAAGGTTTCTTTTCTTTCATGTGTTTTATTTGCAAACTTTCTCTTCACCTTTAGGTTTGCTGAAATCTCTGCACTTAACTGTTTGTTTGAATGTTGTGCCTAATTCATTTACTCATCCCAAGATCTTGTTTGAACACTGAAAACAAATAAAAGCCAAACAATCTCCTGTGTCTTTCCATTGTAAATCAGTTTATTTCAAAACAATGTCACCACACAGATGTGTCACTTAATATCACCGGCTCACGTGCCTTTGATACAACAGTTGTGTGTGGCTGGTAGTGTGTGAATTGTTTTAATATGGAACAGCTTCAGTTCATCTCAAGACACCCGAACACAAAAGCCAAACTGTTTTTTTTATATGATGATGTAACACGTTGTGTAACATGATTAAAATATTTTATTCAAAATATACAGTTGCGTGTTTGGCATCTTTCACGCCACCAGTAAGAACCTCAAATATTAATGACAGAAATAATTCAACTAGAAACATACACGTGTCCAGGTTTCATTCTTAAATGTTGTTCTCTCTTCTCTTTGGCTTTGCTTTCATCTCATTCGATCTGTTCATAATAAATCACGTCGGTGACAAAGAGATGATCTGTATGTTTGAAACGAATCCACAGGGTGGTGATGGTGTTTGATGGTTCAGTCAGGCCCTGTGGGAGGAGATTTCTGGAATTCTGTGAAATGGGATGTTCAGTCGTCCAGGAAGAAGTAGTTGCCGCTCTTCTTTTGTTCCACATCCTTGAAAGACAAACAGTTTTTTATTGAACACAACGCTCCTTATCTCAAAACATTTTGGGCATCATGGTTACCTATATCACTTAACAATGCTTTGAGAAAGCCCAAACTGCTTAAATGTGTTTCAAAACCATGTTTACCTTGATGGAATTAAGTTTGTTAATTCTTGGTCTGAAGTTGTTGGGGTCCCTTCTGAATGTGATCTCCAGCTGCGCTAAAAACTTATTCATGCCCGCCAACAGCGTCTGCGGACTGACGTCAAACAATCGCGTCAACTTCAGTGTCACATTCAACATATCAAAGAGATCTGGACAACAGACTTCAAACCACAACATGTACTTTGAAATATAAAATGATGCACAATCCGTCTAAGCAGAAATATCAGTGAGCAAATACGTACGCATTGGCGATGGTGCTTCTGGAGGGAATGCCGTCGAACACGATGACCCTGTCTGCCAGGTAAGTGGCCATGATGAAGTCGTGCTCCACCACAAACGCCGTCTTCTTCGCATGAAGAATGAATCTATGTGAGACAAAGTCTTTGTGAAAATAAGCCCCACCCACATGAGATTATTGACATGTAGATGTGTTACCGTTTGATAACTCTGGCAGCCATCAGACGCTGCTCAGAGTCCAGGTAAGCAGACGGCTCGTCGATCAGATAAACATCTGCTGGTTTCCCTAAACACAGAGCCAGAGCCACACGCTGCAGCTCACCACCAGACAGATTCTGAACCTGCACAACACACACACACACACACACAGAGAATCTGTCAGTATACTGTACGTGTGTTAGATGTGTAGATGTGTGTAGCGGCGACTCACGTCCTGGTCGATGATGCTTTCTATCTGCATGGGCTTCATGACATCAGTGACAAACTGAGGGTGTGTGTATGCATCTCTGATCTTGTCGTGAAGGAGAGCTCGTACGCTGCCCTGAAAACACACACAGAGATGTAAAGAGTGCAGAAGCATGCGGCGACAGAGTATGAAGAATCGGAGTTTACACTTACTTTAAACTTGGGACTGATCTTCTGTGGTTTGTAGCTGACATTCAGGATGGGCACCTCACCTGAGGACACACAACAGGTTACAGCAGAACAACCGGATTTGATTTATAAATCAATAAGATGAAGAAAGTGTGTCTGAATCATTTACCTCCTCCGTCTGGTTTGAGCCCTCCTGCAAGCATTCTGATGAACGTGGTCTTCCCAGTTCCTGCCAAAAGCAAAGTTCTCTTTAGTAAATCCTGTGTGATGTTCTATAACTCTGACCATCATCTGCTCTCGTGTCTCACCGTTCTCTCCCAGCATGACCATGATCTCAGAATCTGTGAACTCTCCTTCAGTGATGCCGAGCGAGAACTCTCCCATGCTCTTTTTCATATCGGGATACTGATAACGACACAGTTTCTTTATTTCCTCCTCAGCGGCCGTCTCTGCCACCTTAAACACCAGCGACGTCTCCCTAAAGCGCAGGTTCTCCGTCGGCACGTAACCGTCCAGGAAAATATTAATTCCTGAAACGCAGAGCGAGTGTTCGACTACTACAGATGCTTTTTTGCTAGACAGCTCACTACAATGTTGTTTGAAAGTTTACCATGATGCTCAAAAATGTTGTCCAGGTAGGAACCTCACAAGTTGCGTGTGTGAATGTACCTTCTCTGACGCTGAAGGGCATTGTCACAACTCCATAAGCGCTGGGAACTCCATACAGACAGCAAATGAAGTCCGACAGATAATCCAACACACTCAAGTCGTGCTCCACCACAATGATGTATCTACACACACACGAATTGAGATCCATATAGTTTGTATGGCAAACACAACTATTTTTAAATACACAATTTGTGTGGGACAAGAAACCTGTCTGGAGAGATGAGGGAGCGGATGGTGATGGCAGCTCTCAGCCTCTGTTTGACATCGAGATAACTGGACGGCTCATCGAACATGAAACTGCACAGAGAGAAACATCAACATCACAGAGCTTTACACTCGAGAGAGAGAGAGAGAGAGAGAGAGAGAGAGAGAGAGAGAGAGAGAGAGAGAGAGAGAGAGAGAGAGAGAGAGAGAGACTCACATATCAGCTCTCTGAATGCAGACGACTGCGCAGGCAAATCTCTGCAGCTCTCCTCCTGATAGGTCCTCAACATTTCGTTCACGCAAGTGCAACAGATCTGACCAATCAGAGCACAGGACACCAGAATTTCCCACATACATCATTGTTGACATAACGTGATATAATCATCAGGCAAATAAAGTGAACAGACCTAGTTGTTCACACACCCGCTCCTCTGATTTAGTGTCATCCTTCCTGCTCAGAATGGCTCCTACTGACCCCTACAGGACAAGCAGACACAATACAGTCCATCAAGACTAAAATAAAGTCTCTGAAATACAACCCAGTTCACCCAAAGTCTGATCTACGTGCATCTCGTGTTGCCAGAACTTCACACTGACCTTAACGGTTTTGGGGATCTGATCGACGTACTGCGGCTTCACGATGGCCTTCAGATCATCCTCCAAAATCTTTGTGAAGTAATTCTGCAGCTCAGAGCCGCGAAAATACGCCAAGATCTCCTGCCAGTCAGGTGGGGCCTGGAATGACAGACGTTTGTTAGAGACCATCACACCACAGGCAGATGTGCGAGTGTGTTACGGGGACTCACGTCAAATCTTCCAAGATTCGGCTTCTGTTTGCCAGCTAGGATCTTGAGAGCAGTGGACTTGCCAATACCATTAGTACCCACCAGCCCCAGCACCTCTCCTGGACGAGGAATGGGCAACCTGACCAACACAAATCCTTTAGAATCCTTCACAACATACAGAACAATAAAAAAATCTTTCTGACTCAGAGCTGCATGTTTGTACCTGTGAAGTTTGAAGGCGTTGGCACAATATCTGTGCGTGGTTTCCTTCTCCAGGTTGCTCGGCAGGTTTACGATGGACAGAGCACCAAATGGACATTTCTAAAAATAAGCCAAGAAATAAAACTTTAAAGCAAGCACAAACATTAAGGTATACAAATACACAAAGATTAAAAAACATCACACAAATGATCCAGAACGGACAAACATACCTTGATACAGATTCCACAGCCGATGCAGAGAGATTCAGAGATCCAGACGATTTTACTCTGAGGAGTGACCTCAATACACAGTTTACCTAAAAACACACGTACATGTAAGCGTCAAGCAGACACCAAACCCTCTTCAAAACACATGTTGGGTTATTGTGTAATCCGTACCCATGCGCACCACAGGGCAGCTCTTCTTGCACTCCTGACGACATTTTTTGGGTTTACACTTGTCGTGGTTCACAATAGCGATTCTGGTGTTTTTGTCAGCCATCTGGGCTGGTTTGATGTCACGCGAAGGTGACGCAGATCTACAGGAACAGAGGAGGTCTGGACCTCACTGCAGACAAAGAGAGACAGATATTACAAGAGTTTAACACCATACAGATGCAAGGACCCCAACGCATCCCGTACTTTAGTCAGAGGTATCAATATTTTGTTTCCAGGAAAGGTTCAATCGAATCATTTAGGCTTTTATGGATTTTGTATAAACTAGTGTTCTGATAAAATGTGCATTTAGAAGATTCAAGCATTAAAAACATACAGTTTCTCATTTTTGCCAATACATCATCAATGATTTTTAAGACATCATTCTGCACTTCAGCTTCTTATCGAATTCCAGGCTGTGAGGTAAACAAAACGCTACTGGCTATTGTAATATGCTCCGCCCCAACTTCCTGTCAAATTTTTACATCATTTATTCACCCTCATGTCTTTGAAAACCTGTATACAACTCTTATTTCTGTAAGACACAAAAGATATTTTGAGTAGGGATGCACCGATACAAGTATCAATACTAAGCTCATGTACTCGTGCTCATGTACACCGATACCAAAATCCGATACCTCATGTGACATAACTGACTGAAATTTGTGCTTTTAAAGTTTATGACAAGCACATAAATTCATTTCTTTTATCATAATGTGTTTGAGGTGGAGTTGTAAATATAAGGTTATTCTATTTTTATTAGTATCACTGTGTTGTGCTTGAAAAATTGCCACATCACCAAAAAAATACAGGTAAAGGGATCAGTATCGGTGAGTAACAGAATAGGTACTCATACTCGGTCTTTAAAAAATGGTATTGGTGCATCCCTAATTTTGAGAAATATGAAAAGTGGTTTTGTGTTCAAATAATGGAAATCAATGGGGTTGAATGTTGTTTGGTTACCAACATTCCTCAAAATATCTTCTTTTGTGTTTTGCAGAAGAGGTTGAGTTGAGTAAATGATGAAAGAATTTTCATTTTTGCATCTTATTAATATCCTTTTGGTAGTTTTTAAAGCAAAAAACATCTTTCCCCAAACAACTTTTGGACAATCATGATAATCTTAAAATACTGGCTAATGTCTATCAGTGGTAAACACATGTAGCCAGACCCAAAGACATCAGATATAGATACCAGCTGTCACCCACTGACAAAACCATTTCAAAACCACAGGGGTCCACCTGTACAAAACGGATGAAGCCTGCTGTCAGACAGACAGGTCGCACATCTATCAGGATGAATGTTGTTGCTGAGTTGCAAAATGTGATAGTGAGAAGCTGAAACCACGTGACAGTTCGTTTAAACACATGAAACACGATCTATCAAGAAACTGCTTTGTTCGTGTTTAAAACTGTAACTTGTGCGGTTTAGTATTTTGACAGGTTTAGTTATAAAATATGAGCACTATTCACGTGCTGGATGTTGCTCTTCATGAGACTGGAACATGAACCCTTGTAACGGGTGCACTGAAACCAGACCACTCCCTACTGGACACCCAATGACATTATGACCCGATATAACAATACAGACAGAACAATTTTGACAGATGTGCTCGTCGTGACAACACCATACACGAGCGAGATAGCAATGACGCAAGCAAGGGTCTCTCTCAGTTCTCTTCCAAATTCACCATCATACGATTTTACCTCATCTTTCTAAAAACGTCGGTTTCATTAATATACGCGTTTCCTGAAATGTCTTTTTTGAAATGTTTGTGGATAAACAGGGACATATCAATGAATAAGTGAAGGCCTTGCGCACAGAACTGCACGAGCCAACAGCTGGTGCGCGTTTAGTCTTGCAGACACCCATAAATCTCTATTCAATCACTACAAAACAATAATAAAAACTCCGCTCACCTCTCGGCGACGCGAATATCGCGCTATAGCGTTATTATTACGCGAAACTCTCCTTTCTGTGTGAAGAAACCGAACAACGCGTGCTGCCTCTGCGCCGCGCACGAGACCACACCGGTAGCAAAGATGGCGCCTGAAAACGTGACGTCGAGAGACGCGACGGGGCAGGTGGACGGCATCAAAGCGCGCCAGTGCCGGGGAATGTGAACGCTGCACGGATGTTTATGATTGTATTTCATGTTTTAGGCAAAATGTACTTGAATTTAAGTTAATGTGTTAATGTTAGGAGACACAGAAGTGGGATACATTTTTTTGTAGCGCTGTGAGTAACTTTGGCTTTGCTTCGCTGTAGATATGATTGCTAACAGGACGTTATCTTTTTGTTCATGTAGTTTAAATAACTGTTTTGCGTGTTTCTACAGTAAAAGTTACAGTATTACATTTAGATGGTAACTATAAACCCACATAAATGTTTTGCTAAGTAATTTTTTTTCTTGAAACTAACCCAAAACAGTTGGATGCAGGCAGTGGTCATTGAAGCATCTTTTGCAGTCTGTGTTTATAAGTTTAGCTTCAGTTTTATTTATTTAGTTCTTTCTCAGTGACTGAAATGCAGGCTGGTAGTGATAGTTGGCGGTAGTTTATAGATACTATATTATATCTTACACTAATGGCAATAACTGTAGTGACTAAGGTAATTTGGGAAAAGTAGCATAAACGTTTGTCACTCATTTTTTAATACTGTAAGTGTCCGGATGTCTTGATGTATGACAGTATTCACACTTTTATCTCTTTAGTAACTATGGCAGCTGCCACCAAAACCCCCCCAGGTGCAGACCCCAAGCAGTTGGAACGCACGGGTACCGTCCGAGAAATCGGATCACAAGCTGTGTGGTCGCTGTCTTCCTGTAAGCCAGGTGTGTGTGATCTTTCGTTCATGATATTTGCGTTCATCTTTTCTTGCTTCATCCATTATTCTGCTCTGTTTAGTTACTTTATTTATTTATTCTCTGTATGAAGGGTTTGGAGTCGATCAGCTGAGGGATGATAATCTGGAGACGTACTGGCAGTCTGACGGATCTCAGCCGCATCTAGTCAACATTCAGTTTAGGTAGAGAGTCTCAGACATCCACTGTCTTAGACTTGATCGGTTTACTTATGAAATCATTTTAATCCATAAAGACCAGTCGATCAGTCAATCCATTGATTTCTTATTTCTTCTTCTAGAAGTTGTCCTTAGATTATAGGATGAGCAAAAATATTTAATTATACAGTACAGTATCTATTAACTCATGCCAGTAATAAATGTTTTCACATACATTTATAATTATGAATAAATAAAAGTAGAGCAGGTGACTGAAAACATTGTTCACTCAAACTAAACACATTGCCCTGTCTGTTGTCTTCTTTCAGGAGGAAAACCACTGTGAAGATGTTGTGTATTTATGCTGATTATAAATCTGATGAGAGCTACACTCCCAGCAAGATCTCAGTCAGAGTCGGGAACAACTTCCACAACCTGCAGGAGATTCGGGTGAGAAACATGAGACATATTACAACCTCGGTCGATTTGTCTGGAATCCATCACAGTATTTTTACATAATGAGCATTAAACAGTGTATTTGATTATTATCCATTTCATTGTGTGTGAGCAGCAGTTGGAGATGGTGGAGCCGAGCGGCTGGATTCACATCCCACTGTTAGATCTGGTGAACAACCCTATCAGAACCTTCATGATCCAGATCGCTGTGCTGGCAAATCACCAAAACGGGCGTGACACGCACATGAGACAGATCAAAGTCTACACGCCTGTGGAGGAAAGTTCTATTGGGAAATTTCCTCGATGCACCACTGTAGACTTCATGATGTACCGCACCATCAGGTGACCTGAGCTGTAGTCTTTACCGCTGACATGGACGGACTGAGCTGCAGACAGATCCTGGATTTAAATCACTTCAGCTTCTTTTAAAATGTGCCAAGATGTGTTTTATATAGAGATTTGTTCAAAGATCGACCTGTGTGAATGTGAACTCTACAGAAAATAAATGCTTGTTTTTGAAATGAGGGAAAACTCGTCTTACTTGATGACTTCGGTTCCTGTCCCAGAGAGGTCGCCATTTAGCTAAAATTAGATCATCCACCATTGAGGTAAAAAGAAAATGTGACTTTCTCTTGTTCGCTCACATCATTGTCAACATTGTAAATCTCAAAGACCTCTAAAAAAAAATATTTTTCTAAGTTTGCTCGAAATTTTGGCTGTATTGGTGCCCCAATAGATTTAAACACAGGAAATAATATGAAAGCTTCTCCTATAAACTCTCATAACAAGTATGTTTGGTGTCTTATCTAACAATTATGAAGAGAAAATGAAGGAAGGTGTGAAAAACGCAGCTTTCTTATGGTTGATAAGAGTTTATTGTGTTAACAGCAGAGTTGACATCGTGTTTTCAGGTTGCGTGGAGAGGAAGTTTCTCTATACGGTTTGAGAAGGTGCATGTTCGTGTGCATGTGTCTGTGCTAGCATCCTGTTGAGGCCTGATGTGGTTAGCATGTTTTAAAGCCAGTGTCTTAAAAAAAGGTCAGTGAAATTAAACTGAGTTTGATGCTCTTGAGCAGGATTGCATCTGTATCAAGAACAACAACACACTGCCGAAGATGAAGACTTGCTTTGTCCTTTGGCATGTTTTTGGTAAGATGCTTTACGTTCTTTCATCAGAAGTATGTCGTTTGGAAGATTTGGTGATGTTTTATAAAGATGTCTCTGAACAGGCCTGATTTGTGCTTATGTTTAGGACTTTGAAGATCTGTCTAATATGTTATTACTTTAAATGAAAATCTGATCCAATACATTTACGTTAGTCTGCTTTAGGCAATTTACATGTGCAAATGTCTGATTTTTTAAAAATTAAATGCAAGGTAATTCCACAATATGAGTATATGAATTAAGTAACAAAATGCAATTGAATTCCTTCAAACTTCTTGATATCCAGACTATTGTTGTAGTATTTGAGACCAGTCTTAAGTAGCACGGGAACATTTGTCGCAATAGCTAAAAATACATCGTATATAGGTCAAAATTATTGATGTTTCTTTTATGTCAAAAATCATTAGGATATGAAGTAAAGATCATGTTCCATGAAGATTTTTGTAAATTTCCTACCGTAAATATATCAAAACTTTATTTTTGTGAGTAATATGCTATGCTAAGGACTTTATTTGGCCAATTTTAAAGACGATTTTCTCAATATTTCAATTTTTTTTGCAACCTCAGATTCCAGATTTTCAAATAGTTGCATCTCGGTCAAATATTGTCCAACAAACCATACATCAATAGAAAGCTTATTTATTTAGATGATGTAAAAATCTCAATCTTAAAACATTTTACCCTTAAGACCTTAAGGTTTTGTTGTCCAGGGTCACATATGTTAATGGTCTTGTCTCGGTCTCGACTGTGATTGCAACAAATGTACTTCAAGGAGATCTTTATTTATATTATAACATTATCTGAAAATGTGATATTGAGTTAATACATTCGACACAATTACAAAAAAGATTTTGTTCTATTTTGGCTACTAAATAAATAAGAACGCTTAGAACGCATGATTCTGTAATGATGACGTTTTAGTGTTATGTGGATCTTTTACATTATTTATAGGAGTGCTGGTCTTGGTCTTGGTCTCGACTACAACACTAATCCAGACGGTCTTTCCCATAGCAAAAAATCACATGATATTGTTAGTATCACAATATCAAGAAATTAAAAAATGTATTTTGAGTCGTTTTATTCATCAGGATTTTTGAGCTCTGAACAAACCCTCTGGATTTGTTTCTAACAATGTGATAAAAATGTAAATAAATGTAATAAGCTAGTTTTAAACATTGAGTTTTATTTTTGACTTTTCGAATCATCATGTTGTATTGTGTGTTTCTTTCCAGTTTTCCTCCTCATGTTTGATTATGGGATGTCCTTCACATCATCATCATTGTCCTCACAGGAGTCTCCGACTGCAAGTTCCAACATTCCCACTACCATCACCATGACAACAGCAGGATCAATACCTGAAACTAATGGACCAGACAACGTGACCAGTGGTGACACAACATCTGACTCTGGTATCAAGAATGACGATACTTCACGAGATGATGACAACCAGACAACATCTTTAACAACAACACATCCAAACATCTCCATACCAATACACCATCCAGGGGTGAAAAAGTCCAATCCGGAGACCAAAGGTTTGAGGAAAATCATCATTCTAGAAGCTGATTGGTGGATTTGAATTATGCAGAAGTCTGTGGTTGTTTGTTGGGTGGTTTATGGTTTGGGCTACAGAAAGCTGTCATTGATTTATGTCATTGATGATGACAGAATTTTCTTTTTTGGTTGAGCTGTTGGATAAAAGCATGAATTAAATGCAGTTACTTAAAACTAGCAAAGTAAAATGTGCAATTGCAAAACATTTAAAGTCACACCCACGGACCGTTGGCTTACATTTGATGCGTTTGGCGCACATTTCAGGAAACACTTGGGCACGTTCGAAGTCGTCATCTGATTGGTTGAATTTTACAGGATTTACGTGAAATGTGTGTTGCATTTTTTAACGGCCCGTCTGGAAACAACATGACGCTGTCTGATCAAAGTAGTAAACTGTTGTGTTTACATCAGTTGCAATAAGAATTCATCGACTAAATGCGAAATTCTTAAAAGTATGCAAGGCATAAACTCGTAAACATTATTGTTGATGTTAACTTTTGACACGTACATTATAGCGCAGTTAGCAATATTGTGCGTGCGTGCACGCGTGTGGGTGTGGTGGGTGAGAATTTTCATACTTCTTGCATGTAACTGCAGACTTTACCACACCAAAGTTTCTTGTTTATTTCATGTTTAAAATGTACATGAAATCAAAATGTACCTCAATGCTGAAAGATTTGTAATCTTTTGATGAAAAAGTTCAACCACTCTTACGCTGACATCATCTGGATCGTGTGCTTTATTGAGTAATGTTCAAAAGACACGTAGCTTTTCAACCCATATAGTTTACTGTTAAAGGTAATCGAGCCTTTCTGAAGTTTTCTCAATAGTTAAAGCGGTAATTTATGGCGGTATGCCGCCTAATTCAAGTCAACTTTACTTTATTTATATAGCACTTTTTTTAAAGCAGCTTCACATAAGAAAGTAAATGTTAATGATTAACAAGGAGAGCCTATAAATAATGATTTTAAAACTGAAGTTTACTATTGAGATATGTGGAGATGGTCCAAATACCTCCACAATAAACAATATAGCAGTAAAATGGGAGAAGATGGTTTATTTTTGTAAGTTTTTGTTTGTTGTAACATGATTTTGTCTCTCTTTCAGACAATTCAGGACAATATACAGGAGGTGAGTTTGATTCCCTGCGCACAAGAGAAACATCTACTAAAGTAAAACTTCTGGCTCCAAACACTTGACTTTCTTTCCTATAGCATGACATTTAAATGATTTACATTCATGCATTTGGCTGATGCTTTTTTAGACTAATGTTTCATTATACATTTGTTTCTAAGTATGTGCAATCCTTGGGATCGAACCCATGACCTTGGTGTTGTTAGCGCCGTGATCTAAGCACTGAGCTACAGAGCTACTCTGTTTTAGATTTAAAATCACATCATCACATGTGGATATGGTTTACAGGTGTCATCATTCTGATCTGCATCCTGATCCTCATCATTTTTCTTCTTGGCATTTTGTATGTCCTGAGGAAGAAAGGAAGGGTGAGTCGCTGTCTACATAAGCAACTAGCTAAACAAAGTCAAATCCCTGTTATGACTGATTTGAAATGCTCTTTTTTTTACTTTGGGAATAAAAAAAGGGTTACAGCTGTTATCTTTACACAAATATGTCAGCATTCAGTGTTTGTCTAATCTCTTGTTCTGGTTGTAGAGTTATTCGTTTGACTTGACACGCACCGAGGCCTGTGCCACTGAATATGTTACGCCGCTCCGAGAACAACAGGTCAACATAAGCTATGAACCCAAAGACAAAGGCAAGAAAAGCTTCAATTACATCACCATCGGTCAATATCACACTTTTTGCTTGACTTATATGGAGCATTTGGACTTTTTCTGGTTGATAATTCAGTGTGAAGGTAGTAATTCAAATATGTCTCTCCGTTCAGATTTGCCTGTATGTCAGGACTATACGCAGGATGATAAATCCCAGGATAAGACCAGTCCGATAGTTAACGGTTGTGCCAGTGAGACACCTGAACAAACAGCTGCGCCGAATAGCGGTAATGATCATGTCTGTGTTTGTTGTTGTTGTTGTTGTTGACACGTTCACTCTGCAAAAAATGACTTTGCATGTTTGTCTTGATTTCAGTACAAATGTCTAAACATTTTTTTAATCATGATGCATTTTTTTTTGATGAGCAAAATGACCTAAGAAAATAAGTCTTGTTTTTAGACCGAGTGAATTCATGCTTAAAACAAGCCAAAAAAATCTGCCAATGGGGTAAAAAAAGGTTCAACTTAAAAGTTGTTGTTTTTTTTTTACCCCATTGGCAGATTTTTTTGGCTTGTTTTAAGCCAAAAAAAAAGTTATTTAAATTTTTCAAGATAAAAATAGTAAGAAAGTTATTTTTTGCAGTGCATAAAAGCACAAAGCTGTGACCTCACATCGTGTATTGATACGTTTATATGTATACGTATGACATATGTGTGACTCGATGTGTCCTCCATCTTGGAACGGTCAACAATTGTTGTCATCACTCAAAGTAAAACTCAATGAGATGCCACAACATCGCGTGGCCTCTGGTTGTTTAAAGCGTCGAGATTAAAATTTGTGAAGAAATAACCTTTCACAGATGACGATTTGTTACTTTGTGTTTTTATATGTTTTAACTAAATATAACAAAAAATATTGTGTTCATAGGAACTAATGAGCTGTCTATGTTTATCTATACATAATGTGTTAATGTTGCATTTTATAATGACGATAGTCTTGTTTAATCTTAAAGAAGAGCAGAATCTTCCAGAAGAAAGCAGCTTCACTTCAAGCCTCAGTCTGACTCCACCCTTGAAGAAAGTTGAGTTTAACCTGGACCTGGATATGATCGGCGGAGAATCTGATCTGAACAGTCCCACTTGCTTTGACGTTTGGGATGCAGCTCAGAACGAAAACAACAATAACATCTCTCATGCTGGTCAGTACAACCAAAAACGTTTTTTGACGGTTGACGTGTGTTGTGTGTCGTTTCTTTCTTATTGAGTTCTGTTTGTTACAGGATGGGAACCGGCTGAAGAGATCTTTACTGAAATCAGTCTGGATGAGCCAAAAGAACAAGCGTAGTTTGTGTTTCTAAGCTCATGGTTTTCTGGTTGCCAGATCCACAGTTGCTTTGGATTAAAAAGTCTTCTGCTAAATGAATGTGAGATCTGCTTTAATTTACAATACAATAAGGATTGTATATTGTATATAACTATGGATAGATACGGTATTTGATGATGTTCATAAAAACAATTTGTTAGTATAAAAATGTGTTGCAATTAAACATGACTTGAATGTTAAGCATAATGTTCTGTGGTGTTATAATGTAAATACATGATAAGAGAAACACTGGCTAAACTAATGCATGGACAGTAAGATTTTGATCATTTGTCTTACACAATTTCTACAGATACAGAGCTTTGTGGTCTTTGGGTTATAGAGGAGTAAAAAATAGCTTTGTCTGTATAAAATGTCATGATGTGTTTTGTCTGTCTCAGTATGTCTGATCTTTAAAACTTTACTCCTGAAATGAGAGCGACATTAAAATGTATGTCTAAAAATAGCTGAGGGAACTTCCCTGTCAGAAAAGACACGCTGAGGAAAAGTTTCAGAAATGTAGTTTGAAAACTACCCGATGACTGGTCTCTTTGTCTTAGAATGATTATAAAGAAATATGTTTTTAAGACAATCTCAGTGTGTTCATTATTTCATTTAAATAATGTGAGAATGTGTAAATATTGCTTTCTATTGACAGACACTTATCTCAGATTTAACTACTGTACTTATCAACCTGAAATCAAAATTTCTCTTCAGTCACATGTGTGGAATGTTCTGGGATGTCTTTGTGTTATTGGTTAGCTTATTCCACATATAACCAGCCCATCTAAACCTGACCTTCATAAAACACACACATTTGTCTATTGGGGATATACCTTTCAGTTATGACATTTACATTTTTAGGAAATTTTGGCATTACATTTTAATGACATTTAACTACATTCCACCCCCTCCTGGAAAAAATACTATGCACAATTTCAAGTAAATCAATCTACACTCTTCTGTTGGAACAGTTATTCATAACTAATGCAATTCAACAATGTCAACGGATCAGAGAAATTGCATGACAGTCCCTAACTCCAAGGGGCGAAAAGCATCTTTATTGATTCACTTTATTGCATTGCATTACATGAAATATTTCAAAATTACATTTATTTAAAATTATTTATAGTTTGGCATTGCAAAAAACCTTTTGTAACAAACAGTGGACAAAGAAAAACAGTATAAAAAGGAAAGAAAGCAACAAATAAACGTTGAAAACATTATATGGTATTGAATATATATACTTAAACGTGCGGTGCGTTCCAAATTAGATAAATCGCCCTCCGAACTGCAAAACGATCATGGCCGCCATATTGAAGGGTCCCCATGATTCTATGCGCAGATTCTTTGCGTGGCGATGGCGCCTCCTTATGGGCACGGGGTGATGACGCAGAAGGGCACCTCAAGAAACAGTTGTTTAGTCCCCTACACCCTTCAACCCTTTGAAGCTCTAACTCTGGAGGTTAAACCCTTTATCACCACCACTAGGTAAACCTCAAAACAAGGTTCAATCTTAAAATTGACAACACGTAACGCATTTTAATTGTAACTTTGCGACGGTCCCTTGGCGCTCCTGCAGTTCTTCGCTACGCCGCTAGCGGCCGCTTTCTCTTGTTGTTTACTTCTCGCATCAGCTGAAGGCCGTAAACATTCGACATCATGCTGCCGTTGCGCGTCTTTTTTCTCGCGTTTACACCCGTTTCTTAATCGCGCAACAGGCTCTCGACTTTACCAAACAAACTGTTCTTGCGTGTAAATGGGGTGTTTATATAACGTACTTTAATAATGGCTACCGATTATCCCGCCGCGTAGCGCGTCCGAGACGCACAAAGAAAGATTATGGAGTGAGCATAACCGTATTAATAACAACAATAATAAACAACAGTATGGCGTTATCCGTTATTCAAGCGTGTCGTAGTTTGGCCCTGTCCACCTGGCTGCTGTCCTTCTGTTTCGTGCATCTGCTGTGTTTGGACTTCACGGTGGCGGAGAAAGAGGAATGGTACACGGCGTTCGTGAACATCACGTACGTGGATCCGGACACGACCGAGGTCCGAACGGAGAAAACGGAGTGCGGCCGTTACGGCGAGCACGCGCTCAAGCGCGAAGCCAGGGGCGTGCTGGCGATGCCCGCCGCGCCGCTGGACAGACACGCGTGCGACCCCAACACCAGGTTTGTTCCGCGGGGACACGCCGCGTGGATCGCACTCATCAGCAGGGGAAACTGCACGTTTAAGGATAAAATCAAACATGCGGTGGGACACAACGCGTCAGCTGTGGTCATATTCAACATGGGATCTTCTAACCCCAATGAGACCATAACAATGCCGCATCCAGGTACATGCATTAGTGGTTATGAATGAAGAAGATGCATGAATGTGCAGTTATGAGTGAAGACGATGCATGAAGGCATGTGTGGTTATAAGTTAAGATGGTGCATGAATGTGAAGATGATGCATGTGTGGTTGAGGGATTATGTTGCATGCATGCGCAATTATGAGTCAAGATGTTGCATGCATGCGCAATTATGAGTCAAGATATTGCATGCATGCATGCGCAATTATGAGTCAAGATCTTGCATGCATGTTTATGAGTAAGAGTGATGGGTGCATGCGTGCATGCATGTGTGGTTATGAGTGATGGGTGAATGCATGCATGTGTGGTTATAAACTAATATGATGCATGCATGCTTGTGATGATGGTGCATGCACGTGTGGTTAAGAGTAAAGATGATGCATACATGTGTTGTTATGGGTGATGATGCATGTTATGGCTGGTGTTGCATGCATGCTTGTGTGGTGATGGATGATGATGATGATGATCATATTGCATGCAAGTGTGGTTATGAGCAGTGATGAGTGGCTGATGATGCGTGTGTGGTTAGAGGTTAAGTGTACTTGTTTTGTAGAACTGTTTGTGTTTTAACATTTGTTTACATGTGTTTATTCAGAGTGCTTTATAAACAAGCTGTGTGTGTGTGCGTGCGTGCGTGTACACAAATGGATTAAAATGAATAATAAAGAATATGAGTAATTCTGTAATATTATTTATTATTTAAGCACTACAGAAAGTATTTTAATGTTGCAGGTCAAGTAAAGATCAGCTGACAAAACGGTCATTTATCCAAATAAATAACATTAGTTTGCATGTTTGCAACATAATTTTAACTTAAACAATTACATTTAGCTGCCTCTCTCATAATATATATTTACAATTTAACCTTACATTTTCTTCTTATGTGACTTGCTGTTGTGTTGAAATCTTCAGTTTCCCTGGTTGTGCCAATAAAGCTCTTTTTCTCCATTATAAATGAATAGTGAAATATAAAATCAGTTGTTTAAACACACATGTGAACGTCTGGCGTGTCAGGATCAGCAGAATAAAAGCTGTGTTGTGTCAGTATGTGATGGTTTGTTGGTGTTCTTCAGACCAGAGTTTCCAGTTGTCCAGTTGTGTTTGTGTGTTAAATCACATCTGGACGAAAGATGTGATGTTCAAGCCGGACCAGAAGAGACACATTCTCTTCCAAACCTCGAAGCTCTGAATCTGACACATCTGACGCTTTACATCTCACTGTCAAGAAATGAAAAAATTGTTACTGGTTCAGTTCTGGTCTTTGTTTTCCCCCTTTTATCTCACTAATCTTTAAGTTGGGAGGATTCCATTTAAATATCTCCAGATATTTTAGGTTCAATTTTTAAATGATGTCCAGAATATCTTGAGTCCTGTTTTGTGTACACCTGAGATCGACATGTGATCTGTCTTTCAGGCACAGGTGATGTGGTGGCCATCATGATTCCAGAGCCGAAGGGTCGCGAGCTGGTTCTGCTCCTGGAACGAAACATCACCGTCCACATGCACATCACCATAGGAACACGGAACCTCCAGAAATACGTCAGCCGCACCTCCGTGGTGTTCGTCTCCATCTCATTTATCATCCTCATGATCATCTCTCTGGCCTGGCTTGTCTTTTACTACATCCAGCGCTTCAGATATGCCAACGCCAGAGACCGCAACCAGGTACAACAACACAAACACGCCCAAAAACAACTACATCCATTCCTATAGGTGTGATGTTAGTAGCTGCGTTTCCATTACCCTTCAAAAAGCGCAAATTGAAAAAACGCCCAATGGAAACACGTCAATTTCGCTAAAACTCCCATGTGTCGCAAAAAAGTTTTATCGCATGTTTTTCGGGCAATACGATAAAGGCATATGTAAATGCTTTTTGTCGCATTTGCAAGTCACGTGGCGTACGAAAAAGTCACATGATCAGTCGCGCTATGTTTGGGCAGAACATTTGGAAAACGTAAGGAATTCACATTAAGTAATATCTTATATGATGGCCCAAATGCAGGAAAACCAGCGAGTCAGTTCATGTTTAGGCAATATGAAATATATATGACTTTACTCTTTCATCACAGTAGGTGACAATATGCACCTCTAACGTTTGTTTGCAACCTGCCATAAAACCTAAAAAGAAGTAAAAAATAACTTTGAGTCTTATGGAAACGCTGTCATTCCGCAATATCTTTTTATTGACATTTAGAAAATATCACTTCTGTAATGGAAACCTGGCTAGTGATGTCATTGGATCTCAGGCATCACATGATGACATATACACATCAGAGAATTGCGTTACATGTTTTTGTAAATGACAAGATGTGTGAGGAACAACCAGGTGTTTCTAGTGTGTCTGTGGTCGTAAAACATGATTACAGGCGACAGGAAATCTTTCATCTGCAGTCTTTAATAAGTGCACCGTAGCTTTAAAGATAATATTGTCATTCTGTTTTCTGATTGGTCAGAGGAGACTGGGGGACGCCGCCAAAAAAGCCATCAGCCAGTTACAGGTGCGGACCATCAGGAAAGGCGATCAGGTGAACAACATCAAACAATGTTTTCCAACACTTGGGCTGTGTTTGTAATCGCCCCTTATACTCTTATTCAATATTCCCTATATTTGTTCACACCGCTAAAAATGGATGTCGCCTGAAATCGTGCACTATATTAGGGGCTATTTCGGACACAGCCTTGAAGATCTTTCATTTGTCTTCACGTGACGTAACGTTTGTTATTTTCTCTTCAGGAAACGGAAAGTGATTTTGATAACTGCGCCGTGTGTATCGAGGGTTATAAGCCGAACGACGTGGTGAGAATCTTACCTTGCAGGTAAAACACATGAGATCCGCCTGGTGAAAAAACTTTGAATGAAGAGAGATGACGTGACACGCGAAATCCACACACACACGTGTCATTAACATGTAAACGTGAAGACCCGGATGAGCTGGTCCAGGTGTGTTTCTTCAGATGTTACTCACAGGACCTTCAGGATTTGACTAGTTTTGTTTTAGGAGAACAATGTAAAAAAAAAAAAAATACTTCCCAGAAACTGTGTCAATAAACTATTGAGAGCAAGGTTATGTGCCCTAATCTTTTCAGTGTATTTTTGCTCTCTATGTTACTATTATTTGTCACTATTTGTAGAAAGTTTGTTAAATGCAATTGTTTGAATAGAAGGAAATAAGATACAGTTCTAGTTTGTATTCAAAGTGACTGGCATTTGTTTTTTGTACAGTTCTACAATTTGCACATGGAACCACATTGACAATCTCTATACCTTTATGATCGTACCAAAAGACACGTTTATTAAAAGGCCGAATTTAAAACATACTTTTAATACTTTTTGAGTTACTGTGTACAAAGGCTCAATTTTTCTCATGTCTCACCATTGCCGTTTAATTTGACGATCCACCAAAGTCTGTGTAAAAACATCAAATGTGACCCTGGATCACAAAACCAGTCTTAAGTAGCACGAGAACATTTGTAGTAAAAGCCAAAAATACATCGTATGGGTCAAAATGAGCCATTTTTCTTTTATGCCAAAAATCCAAAAAGATCTGCCAAAAAGATCATGTTCAATGAAGATATTTTTGTACATTTCCTTCCGTAAATATATCAAAACTTTATTTTTGTGAGTAATATGCTATGCTAAGGACTTCATTTGAACAACTTTAAAGGTGATTTTCTCAATATTTAGATTTTGAGTTTTAAATAGTTGTATCTCGGCTAAATATTCTCCCAAGAATCCATACATCAATAGAAAGCTTATTTATTCAGCTTTTACATGATGTAAACATCTCCATTTCAAAAAATTGACCCATGAGACTGGTTTTGTGATCCAGGGTCACAAATGTTGTTGCTGACTTCTTTATAAAGTAATTTTTCTCGCTGCAAATTTAAGATGAAATAGTGGATTCGTCCATCTAATATTTTGGCTTTCTACATCATTTAAACATTTCTTTCTCCAGAAAAAGAATGATCAGAAATAACAGTTTTTACCCTTTGACACAAAATGAGCAATAGCTGTTTACTGTTAAAGATTTGATATAATGAAGCAGCTATATTGGCAAAACACAACTCGGAAGAATGACTGTGTTAGGAGATGTTGTACGTTTCTTTCTTTTTCACTTTCTCTCTGTCTCTCAGGCATCTCTTTCACAAAGGTTGTGTTGACCCCTGGTTGGTGGATCATCGCACGTGTCCCATGTGTAAAATGAACATTCTCAAAGCTCTCGGCCTTACGGTTGGTGTTTCTAGCGTCTCTAAAACATTTGCAAAATATTCAGTCATGTTTAAGTCTGTTGTGTAAGTGTTGTCTGATGTTTAACTCTGTTGTGTAAGTGTTGTCTGATGTTTAACTCTATGATGTGCAGTCCAGCGCAGAATGCCTGAATGAGTTTCCTATGGACTACGAGCTCGCTGTGGGGGGCGTGGCTCTCAACGCCATGGTGATGAGTGATGATGTCATGGCGGGCGATGTCGCCGGTGGGCGGGACCCTGGCGTCAGGATGGTGGGTCTCCCTCAGGTCCTCTTAGACTCAGAACTTCTTTCACAGGACACTTTGCCAACGGAGCAAAGTAAGTGTGTCCGATTGAACAGTAGGTTGTTTTTATTCAATGTGATCGGTTTCGCTGTTTGTGTGTTTGTATTAAAAACACATCATAAAACACACAAGATACATTATTAATAAATGGTATCTGACCAGCTTTACTGTGATATTACATTCATTTTTAAAGAGATGCACTGCAAAAAATATTTCACTTAATAGTTTTGCCTTGTTTTCCAGTACGAATGTACGAAAAGTCTTGAATCAAGATGCATTTTCTTGATGAGCAAAAGGACCTAAGAAAATAAGTCTTGTTTTTAGACAAACAAATATGACATTTAAGTGCATTTGTGCTTAAACTCATCAACAAAATCTGCCAATGGCGTAAGAAAAATAATCTTGAATTTAGTGACTTGAGAAACACTACCAGACTTTTGCTCCAATTTTTGCCCAGATTTTCAGTCTGGAGTTGTAGAAAATCTGCGCCAATCTGCCGATTTTATCACGTATTGTTTTCTATGCGACCGCTCAAAAAGTCTGCAAGTGTATGTCTGTTTTTTAAAGAAAATCGTAAGAGAAACTTTTGTTTTTTGTTGATGGTTTTAAGCAAATTTAATGCTCAAGACTTGCTTGATTTAAGAATTTTTAGACATTTGTACTGGAAAACGACAAGAATACCAGATAAGAAAGACATTTTTTGCATGCTTACTGGATTTTGTCTTTTTCTTTATAGATGAACTACAGCCAATAGCCAGCGGCAGTTCTGAATGCTCGTTCGCTACAGGGGCGGGGCACTCGGACATCGACACGCCCCCTGATGACCCGAAGTGCTGATCTGGCCACACCCACTCATGTTACGCATCAGTAGTTCGGGTTGCGCGTGGCATCCGAACGGTTGACCACGTAGACGGGCTTGGACAGATTGAAGCTGAGTGAAATTTTGTCTGGTGATGATATAAAACACACTGCCCGTCATGTTCACCCCCAGTTTTCCCTTCCCTCATTCTTTCTGTAAAGCAGGGTAAACTGATTCCTCTCAGAGCCCCGAGGTGTGCACACTTGAGTATGCACTCGAGCTGAAGCACTTGTTCAGTATTGGCAGACAATCCATTCCTCTCTGCTCGACAATCAGATAGTCGTCCTCTCTTTACTACCGTCGTGATGTTCGCTGCCTGTATTACCGTCGTCTCTGATGCCAATCCAGAGAGAACGCGCTCAAGACTATTTTGAATCTGAAGTAAAGGTGGTTTATTTTTCTACAGAGATGCAGTATTAACAGACTCGCAGTATTGGAGCCGCGCGTCTGAGAGTTTGGATTTGACCAAAGACCGCCGGCGTCAGCGTTTGATGGACATTGTTGATTCTAAGTGTTTAAAACAAACTGGAAGTGCTCTTGGGATTCTGTGGACCGGGTCATGTGATGTTTGCCATGCATGCCACATGTCCGGACTGGATTCTAGTGGATTCCATTTAAAGATATAGTTCACACACAAATGAACATGTTTGCTATTGTGTTCTCACGTGATGTTTACTTTTCCATGAAACACAAAAAATTAAAAACTGGGATTGAAGTCTGTTCTGTGGTTATACGGCATTAAAATGCAAAAAGTATGACCGTGTTTTCATTTGTGTGTGAATTATTCCTTTAAAATCTGTACCTCGTTCTTCCTCTTTTGGTTTAACTGTATATTGTAAATAGGAGAATAATTTTTGTTATTCATTTTCTCCTTGATTGCCAAGTTTTCTGTCATGCACTTTATGTATTTAAAGGTCGAATTTCATTTGGTATTCAAATTCTGAGGTTTGTAAATTCACACACAATACATGTGGTGTTCGCCAGTTGTTATTATTAGAAACGCTACACAAATAACCACACACACACAGTATTCAATCCTTCTTTTGTGATAAACACACGTACAGTAGCGATTTGTTCACACGGCCGATGGTTAATATTTTGCACGTGTTTCAGTCAGACTGTGCTTTGAATATTAATAAATTTTAATGTATGTTTTTTTTTGTGTAAATGTTGTGTCTTTGGCATTTACACAGTATTTGCTCAACAGCATGTCTACAAAACAAGATCTAATTCATTTGACGTTACAAAGATGCAGTTTCATTCATTTGCTTCAATGCAATTCCACCGTAATGACATTTTACATGAAACTCTAACGTTGAGTCAACTACTGACCATTCAAAACCTTAAACGTACAGTCAGAAGAGTTGAAGATTATGTTCTGGAGAAATGAACCATTTGTGTCTGTGTTCTTCATCTGAGGAGGAGAACATCAGACTTATAACACAAATTCAGAACAGAATCCACAGTTAAGAATCATTTTAATATGAGAGTCCTCATGAACGGATATGAAGAACTGTGGAGATCTAAAAACTTATTGCAATGTTTATAGCATCTCTAAAGACATTTTTCATATGCAGCATGAACTGCATTTGAGTAAATTGCACTAAACTGTGTTCTTGTTGTTTTTCCAGCGGTTAACAACTGACCTTTTAGTTTCACTGTGAGCTTCAGCAAATTTGTGTCTGATCATAAATCTTGCCAGAGCATCTGCCACCTGAGAAGAGAAAGAACATAACACGATAACAACCTGAGCATTTATGTTTGTTTTCACTGAGAGCAATTCAGTCTCGTCCAGTATTATTGTGAATTGATTCAAATGAAAATGCTGTCGACTGACTTTATACGGGAAGTCCTAATGCACCGCGTGGCCACAAGGGGGCAGAACCTGCATTTTATATTATATAAACACAAACTTTATTCTGGATGCGATTAATCGTTTGACAGCCCTAATATATATATATATATACTTAATTTTTTTTATATATATTTATCCTAAATTATTCTATGTTGTTAAAAATTAATAAACAATTATTATATATTGGGAATTAGGTTTCAATATAAGAGTTTGATATGAATATGTGAATGTTTTATGCTAAAAGGTGCTGATGAAGGATTATTTTTTATTATTAATATTATTTTTTGTGTGGAAGGTTTTATCACAATGAAAAATATTAATATAATTGAAAAACAAAGAAGGAATAATGAAGTATAACAATTGGGGGAAATATATTTAAATTGAATTATTATTTGTACAGTTGTACTATATATGTTTGAAACGAAAGCCATAATAAATTATAAAAATACGTATACAAGACATTTTTGTATACTCTGCACTATAATCTTTATATTATTCAATAAATCACTCAAGCCTATTAGAAATCCATGATCAAAGACATGAAAGTCTAAGTAATAAAAGAAATCTAGTTTTTCACCTTCAACCACGTCGATGGTGACCAGTCCAACCACAACAGAGGTCAGCAGCGTTCCATTGGCCGCGTGCGCGCGCGTGGAAAGGTCATCAGCATGTCTGACTTGAGTTACACCTGTTTTCATAATAATACTCGTTTCAGGTTAAACGTTCAGCTAGATTCTAAATTTGAACTTTGACCTCACCGTGACCCCTCAGATCCATAGCCAGAACCCGACACGTGACTCGGCTGGTCATTGCTGCCTGTTGAGGAAGAGACATCATCGGATAAAATGAACCACAATCTCTCTGAATTCTTTTGTTGAGAATGCATTTTCATGCATCATACTGCAGTATGCTTTAGAAATAAAGCAATCCCAGAATGCATTGTTACAAGCTTAGTGTGCATGTTAATGAAATTCAAAAGAGATCACATGTTTGTGTGTGAAGGATATATCTTTAGTCTCTCCCGACCCAATAACAACATCATCCATCATTTCAAAGTATTCATTCCAGGACACCGGTGAGTAATCTTGTCTTATTGAAGATTAATAGCATCTTTCTTACTAACAACATTTTTTGTTAATGTTTCATTTCATCTAAAAACATTTTATATCCTAAATTAACACATTACATTTTATGGTGTTTGCAAACATCACTGTTGTTATTGCCACTAAGTGAAGCATGCAACTTTGAAATAGCAAAATTCAGATTGTTCTTAAATTGTCAGAAGATATCACAGACCTTAAAATCAACTATGTCTTCATCTTTGAAGTTATTTTTACTTTTAAAAAGTTGTTGTGCATTTAGCCAGAGATAGATTTTTTTAGTATGCAATGTTTTATGTACTAGCTGGAATTACTGATATCACTCATAATTTACATGACAGAAATGACCGGCAACAACAAGAAGATATTCATGCAGGTTTGAAAAGATAAATATTGACAGAATAATCATTTTTGTCAAACAAATTCTCTTTTCTTTTATTTAAATGTCATGTATTTCAGATCTCATGATGACATACATTAAGAGTATAAAGCTATAAAATGAATGTGGGGAGCATAGCTTGGAAAATAAGCTCTTGGATATATTTTAGAGAAATCATTATGGTTTTTGTAGGAGAAACAGGAGAGCAAAAAACATTTGCGCAACTTACAAATGAGGTGAACAATAGAAGCACATTGAACAACACAAGGACATCAATTTTGACTTTTGGGAAAAACATTGCAAAAAATCAAACGTCTCATTAACATGTTACATAGACCTGGAAATATTTCAATGAAAAAAATACTATATTATTTATCTAATTATGCTCAACTTTAAAATATCACATCACTTTATACCAGAAATGATTCTTAAAAAATCTTTATCCACAAACAACTTGAAGTAGACTTGATCACTTACTTCTCTGTCAAAGAAGCGTCCGTGTGGATGGCAGCATCAGGGCTCAGGTGTGAGGAGCGACTCTCAACGGGCGAGCGCTCGGAAGCCATGAGAGACAGACAGACATGACCAGACTTACAGAGGACCAACACTCGACCCTCAGACAAGAACACACAGGTGGGAGTGACAGCCGTCTCAACATCAGACTGTGATTGGAGCAGAAGTGTCTCAGGAGGCTTCATAATATTTGCTTTATTCTGTATTTATGCACAACTTTATATCCTGCACTTGCTGCTATTGCACTTCTGGTTTGACCTAAACTGCATTTCGTTGCCTTGTACTTGTACATGTGTAATGACAATAAAGTTGAATCTAATCTAATCTAATAATCAGGTGTTTTAGACAAACACTCAAACAAATATATATAGATATATAGAGATTTTTTGAATCCCAGTAGCACTAATATTTGCATTTTGCATTGTTGATGAAAGACTCTTTGATATTTTCCTTTTTATTGATAGAAGAGATTTCATCAATCTCTCATGCTGTACTCAGATTTACAAAGAGCCCAAAGATTTACAGAGATTTCAGTATGTTTCTCAAAAATATATATATTTGCGCTATGCTATCCAAATGATGATTGTTTAATTGGATAATGTTTGATTGACAGAGAAGCAGACTGTCTGCAGTTTTGTTGTTCTCATACATCAACACATCATGTAGTCAAGAGTTTTCTCATGACATGTTATGACAGATATATATTCATGTACTACAGTATCTGTATCTATCATCTCAGGTGTTTGTGACCAAACCCCTCTTACTGTAACAACTTTAATGTGCCAGATGAAGTCATGACATCTGATAAAAGAAGTTGCATAATCGACTTAAATGAACAACAAACATTTGTTAGTGCTGCTTTCACAGTTCATTATGATCTTATATTCATATATATATTTTTACATTTACATTTAGTCATTTAGCAGACGCTAATTTATAATGCATTCACTTTGAAGTGCAACCCAGATTTTATTCTTTAAATTCCATATACATTGTTTCTATAAAGTCTCATGCGTTTGACAGATGGTCTGAAAGGGCTTTCAAGTGAACACTTTTAAAAATAAAGATGCTTCATGATGTCATAAAATAACCTGTTTTTGTCTTAATGGGTCCTTAAAGAACCTTTAACATCTGAAGAACCTTTCTGTCTCTTTGTGGTGAAAAAAGGTTCTTCAGAGAATAAAACGTTAACTAAGAGAACCTGTGTTCTTTAATAGCATTGCTGTGAAAACCCGTTTAAGCACCTTTATTTTTAAGAATGTAAACGTGTTTTAATCACATTCATTGACCGTCGATGATTAAAAAGGTTTTTCAAGCACTTCATTTACATTTCAGTTCTATACAGGAAAGTAGCTCCTGTTATATGCAGATCGTTTGCATTTTTAAATGTTGGGAGCAGAGATGAGATGTTATAGCTTTTAGAAAATCTCAATCTCAAATGTGTAAATCGCAGTAACAGCTGAGGATTGAGAGAATGTGACGGATCGCCTCGTGCGCGCGCCTCTTACGCGCGCGTCATCATTTATTTACGCACGGGACGGAGAAACGGTGCACACCAGGCTCGTGAGGTTTCTTCAGAAGATCACACCTCGGATATTGTTTTGGGACGGATTTGCTGTGCTGGTAATAGTGAGTATGATTGTTTTGCGTGTTATGTATGTGCTAGAATAAAATAAAACCAAGTCCCGCTAGAATTTGTGTAGTTGGTGTTTTGTTTGGTCGTAACTCCCTCACGAAAATCAACCATGATTTTACTATCATAGTCTTTTGCTTTATTTATAGTAAAACCATATTTGGTGTAAAACTAAGGTAATAACATGACAATCCACCTGCCAGAGATTAATATTTTTACATATTAATATTTGTAGTTTGATCCTAATTTGTATTATTTTCTTTTTTTTAATAAAATTAGAGACATTAGAGGTTTTTTGTAGTTTTGTCGTGACACAATGTAACACCATGTTGTATTTAACACGTGCTTTTCTTTTGACGGCTCTTACACCACCAGTGTTCCCAGTCCATCTACAAGCAGCCATTCTGTTGGGTTCTTCACCGTTTACTGTCATCAAACTTACCTATGGAATCTCACTCTTACCTGTATCACACGGGAAACCCTGGAAATGAGCCCAAGGCATGCTGGGAGTCCAAAAAGAGAAATGTCTTTCAAGGAACCAGTGCAAAAAAAGAGGATCAGGAAGTTGAATCTGACCAGGAGAAGAGCTGTTCTTCCAGGGAATCTGCTAAAACACTCGTTCCAGACACGGAACCCATCGCTTCATCCACAGCTACATCAAGAATTCCCACTATGCATTCAGCTACGACCAAACCGGGCACTGCCTGTACAGCCAGCACACCTGCCACGACGATATTAGCATCAAAACAACATGCTTTGAGTCATTCATCTATGACACTTGCTGGACTTAGCAGGTCAAAGTCAAGGTCACCAAACATGAACCAGAATTTAAAAAGGCAAAACATTTCATCTTCTTCTAAAAACATCCACAAGACAGCCACATCGTCTGACCGTCCCAAGATCCTTCACAAAATTTCTTCTGCAGACTCGCCAAAGAGCCGAACGTCTCTCTCTCACATTCCCAGAGCAACCTCCGGCCCCAAACTTCAACCTTCTGCTTCTCTCAGAGAAACTGAACCTGACGTCCCGAAAGGAAGAAGGAATGAGAGTGAATCACTTGGGACAGATCCTGCAGGGAGCAGGAATGAGATGATAGATGATGTCAGAAAGATGCACGATGATGTTGCTCTTCAAGGCCCACAGGACGGTCTCGTAGGAAGTGACCTCATCACGCTGAACACAATTGGTTGTAAAAGGGACCTTCCTCTTAAAAATGAGAAGCAGCCATCAAACCCCTCGACACCAGAAGACAAGAGTCACGCGAATGTCGCAACCCGAGAGAGACAACATGACATGGAAGAAGAAAGAACAGAGCGAAAGAAGGAAGCTGACGTTAAGAAAAACCGAACCAAGAAAGTGAACAATGCCGAGATGACAACGGTTGAAACTCATGATGCAGCATTGCAGACGGATCGGCTCCTGATGTCCGTTGACGCTGAGGTCCAGGTGTTCGTGGAGTTCTGTGACAAATCCACAGGTACGAGTCCTGTCCGTCAAACCGGCGCTCAGTTGACAACCCTAGTGGGAGCCAAGCCTAGATTTCTGGGTCCACGGCCTTACAAATCCCCCAACATCCGCAATCCCGTTCAACACGTCTGTCAAATAGAAATTGAGCTTTCGAACCAATCTGAAGGAGTGGCGGAACAGAAGAACTCAGAAGAGACGAAAGGAGAAAAGGAAGAAAACGTTACACCTCAGGACATCGTCTGGGACGAGCAGGGAATGACGTGGGAAGTTTACGGAGCGTCGTTGGACACGGAGTCACTGGGATTCGCTATCCAGAACCACCTGCAGTGTAAGATCCGTGAACACGAGCGTCGTATCCGAACACTCCGGAGGTCCATCTGTCTCTCCGAGCATTCGTCTGGCAGGAGTGAGACGGGGAAGAGGAACGTTCTCCGGTCTCTGTTCGGTGGATCCAAGTGCTGCTTAAAAACACAACCGTGAGCACGTGGGACATGATAATGTCTAATAAACATTCAGAGGATGAAAAGAGCTGACACACTTAACTTGTGATGTCATGATGTTGTTTATTTCATTATGCAGAAAGATGCTCACATGCATCTAAAAGTGATTTCAACATTGTACTCAAATAAAAGTGTCACTGCTATAAATCTTTGCATCTTTTGATGTCTTTGTATCTGCACGTTTAAAACTAGATATTTGATATTATTTTATCGGTAGACTGAATGAGGTCATTGTATTTTTGTGCATGATGGGCGGTGAGCTTTAAGAGACGTCTGATAAATATTTGATCTGTATAAGTGTGTGTGTGAGAGATATTGAGGCAAATTGAATTCAGCATGCTTTAAATATTTCACCACATACTGCACGATGAGGTCCAAAAATCTGAGATCACAATGAAAGTCTTGGACTTATTTAAATCCACATATTAAACAAACAGTTTTAGGAATTATAAATGTAAGCAAGATCAGATGCTGAGCTTTTATTGAAGTACACAAAATGATATGTGTAAAAAACTTTGTTCATCGCAGTTCCACATGCAAAGAACTTCTCAAATGTGCTTTATATTAGCAAAATATTTTTTTTTTGGGTTGCACTGATGTTATGGAAATTGTAGTGAAATGAACTGTGTGTAGTCTCTAAAGCACTCTCCTGTGTATTCTCTCGTCTCTTCATGTTATTCTCATCTCACAGTCAGTTATTTATAGTGTAGTAGTTTGTTTTTGGAGCACTGATCTTTTAGACAGGACGGACATCTGCTGTGTTTACGGTGGAATTACACATGCTGTGATCCATCTGTGTGTTTGTGTGAGAGGAAAATTTGTGTTTTATTTCCCTGCATCCCTAAGCTCTTCAAAGTGTATCCCTTCTAACGCCGTAATCCCTTCTAACCGTGTTCTTCGGAGGGCGATATATCCCATTTTCCCCAGAATGCTTAGATGTTTCCATATATGAAACACCTGATTCCCTCAACAATCTGAAGACTTGAATCAGGTGTTTCCTATTGGGAGACATCTAAAACATTGGGCCTGAGGACTGGGATTGGGAAACACTGAGGAATCGTAATGTTAAACATCTAGAATTCATAAGAATTAATTTCCTTATTTGAGATTATTATTTATTCCCAGTTTGACAGTGTAATCCTGAAGAGCATTCTGCATATCTTTATATAGCTTCTAAAGATTTACATTTGGATATATTCAGGACTAGAAATGGGGTAATGCTTCTGAACCGGTGCACATTTCCACAAAAGGACAGAACAATGGGGTAGTTGATAAATACATTTGTAAATGTGTCCTATGGTGTCACAGCAAAGATTTTGAAAAAAATCATTAGAAATGTATCTTTATTGTTAATTCATATATTTATTTGTTTTGTCAGACCTTAGGACACATTTGTCTGTCGCCCATATCTGCAAATACACGTGCTGGTCAAACCTGTGAATGCAATAAAAACAGAGGCCAAGTAAACGAAACCTTTTATTACCTGTTAGTGTAAAACAATATTTTTCTGTAGTTTTCGATATCTTGTGTTGGTTGAAGTGTAATAATCTTACTGATAAGTTCTTGTCACATAATTTCTTCATTACTTCAACACCTTTACATGTATTAGTAAAGCAGAACATTCTGCACACAAAAAATTATTTAAAACATTTCTTACAAAATTGAAAACAAATGTATTCGATGTGACTTAAATACACAAGAAAACATACAGTACAGGGTAAACTCATTTAATGTTATTTTAGAGTTTTTCAGGGCCCTCTCTGTGCATATATTTCAATTTTCAGCCATGGATATAATAATATCAATGTTATTATTATTTATTAGTAATTTTAATATTCATATTTCCAATCCACTACACATACTTTTGCTTTTTATGTTGTTTATAATTCTGATTTAAACCTATTTCACAGTATATCGCACTATAAACATTTAATGGTAAAAATAAACATTCTGAACATTTAGAAAAAGTTGTGAGCCAACAACATACACGCCCCTCTTCTGATTGGACGAGCAGAAGTCAGAGGCGGCCCGTGATTGGCTGCACTGTGTGTATGAACGTGAATGCAGCTTCTGTACGTGTGTTTAGAAATAAAAGAGACAGTCCAGAACTAGAAGGGAAACAAAAATACATCTGAGCTTCTCAAAACGGATGAGGCTTTGCGTACCCAGACGTTATAGCCTATGTCTGAATTATAATTGTGTTATTTTAATAACGTGAGAGGTGTTGCTTACGACGAACAAATCATTTGTGATTACTTTACTTTTGAAAGACTTTCAGGTGCGGAATTGCTTTTTTGTACTCATTTAGTGTAGGATTGGCCTTTTTGAGCCGCCGAGCGCCACCTGGAGGAATAACAGAGAACATCTATAAGTAAATATTATTAGCTGTAGCGTTATTTTACAGTGTGTGCGTGTGCGTGTGCGTATTAGAGGAGAGAGAGAGAGAGAGAGAGAGAGAGAGAGAGAGAGAGAGAGAGAGAGAGAGAGATACGCCCACTCTCACTCCAGCAGGACAGGAGAGAGTTTGGCGCACTTCTCTGGGACGGACACTTTGACATAATCTGCCATAATTATTTATCACAATTTTCCAGAAATAGAAAACTAAAGTTGGAAGTGCAGTATTTATTTAAGGTAAGTCTCTGGCACTGTTTGTGTACATTTAACTTACATAAGTTGCTGGGTCATTCTCAAAAAACAGTGACTTTCTGACTTCAAAATGTATACAAAAATAATTTAGTTTCATGCCTAAAATTTGCGAATAAGTATGGTATGATCACATTGTTACCAATAAAAATGGACAACTTGAATCTTGTTCCTAATTTAATTATTTTATTTATTATTTGCATTGAGTTGTCTGTCATTGCATGGTGTTCGATAACACCAGTGACAAATTCCCATTATTCAAATTATTTAGGCTATATTAATAAATTATTATTTTATTTTCATAGGCTACTGAAGGCATTTACTTGCGTTTAATGGTTAACTTAATTAAAAAAATATTAAAAAGTAAATGTTTATACACCATACAAATGTGTTTACAAAGGGAGGAGTACAAATTCAATTTTAATTAAAAAAATTTTTTATGGCCAAATATGGTGGATTTTTTATTTGGAAGCTTGCCTGTAAAGTGTAGGGTTTGTCACCATTTTTTGAAAATGAAACTGTTTAATTTTTAATAACAATAAACTGTTTTCTTAATAAATGTAGTTTATTATAAAATAAGACTTCATTTTGGTATAATAATAATGTATTCGCTGTCATTGCCTATCAAATGTTATGTTCCTGACATGCAATATGAATGTCAAAGTCACAGGGTGTAGTCATTTCTATACAGTCGTGTGATTGTGTGTGTTTGACGTGTGTAGCTCTTGCAAAAGTTCTCAGGTGACACGCGCGCACGCACGCACGCACACACACTGTGAACTTCACCTGAAGGGTTTCAGGATGTGTATTAAGAGTTAATGTTTTATTTAAATCACCAACTTGAAGTATGAGCAATAGTGACGCTTGTCAAACACTACTAATAACTTTAATGTTATTTATAGGGTCCCATCAGAAGTGTGCCAAGGAACATCTCCACTGCTCTCTCTCTCTCTCTCTCTCTCTCTCTCTCTCTCGCTCTCGCAATGTCCGTCTCCGCTCTCTCGTTTTCCCGTCTGCTCCGGTGCAGTCTCTCCTCCTTGGGCCGGACCTCGAGCGCGTGTCCGGGCAGGTGTGTCTGCGCGCGACCCCTGACGGTGAGCGGGGTCCGGTGGAGAACGTCTCGTTTGGACGTGGATGGAAGCGGCCGTCCTGCGACGTGGGATTCATTCGGGATTTGGGATAATCGGATAGAGGAGCCCATCCTGTTGCCCCCCAGTATTCGTTACGGCACCCCCATCCCTCACACCAGTCTGTCCATGGTGGGCTCAGCATCCCATGTCGGCCGTCGCCGTGACAACGAAGATCGTCTGCGAGTGAGCGCGCTCACGCCTGACATACAGTGCTTCGCGCTGTTTGACGGACACGGAGGACCGCAGGCCGCCGACTTCTGTCACACATACATGGAGGAGCACATCCGGTAGGGTTGTTAATCCAAAGTACTTCAAAGACCTAGTGAGATATATCAAGAAACAACTGATCTCTCTATAGTCGTCTTCATATCAATCACAACTTCAGTTGTAAAACAAATGCAGTTGTAAAGAGTGAAAGTTATATTCTTAAAGTCATATGACAGATTTGTGTTGTCTTTAAGTTGTTATTGTGTGTGTATTGAATGTGTGTTTGTTTTGTAGGGATTGTTTGACGGTGGAAACAGATCTGGAGGCGGTTTTGTCTGAAGCGTTTCTGCGCGTGGATGCCGCTTTAGCTGCGGAGCTGCAGATATACGGAAATGGTATAAACAACACACTTTAAAGATTATTCAAGGGGTCATATGTTTATCTTACAATTAAATCAGCTGTTTAAAGTTGTCGTATCACTTTTAAAAAGCAATCTATAAACTGTTCATTCTTCAGCATCTCTCATGACGGTGGGCACCACCGCTACGGTAGCGTTGCTAAGAGACGGGATCGAGCTGGTTGTTGGCAGCGTTGGCGACAGTCGAGCTCTGTTGTGCAGGAAAGGCAAAGCCCGCAAACTCACAGATGACCACACGCCAGAGAGGAAAGATGAGAAACAGAGGTATGAACACACACACACACACACACTCCAGGAATGTTCTGCTGCGTTTAGTGTAACAGGCTCGTGTGCTATTAATACCAGCAGAGACGCCTCAGAGTAACGTTACAGTTTATTAAGTGTACAGTTTTATTGTTTGTGTGCTTGTATACACTACAGTCATTGTATATTACTTTAAAAAGAATAAAATAGTATTGTTGTGTGTAGAATCCGGCGGAGCGGTGGGTTTGTGACCTGGAACAGTGTTGGTCAGGCTAATGTGAACGGACGCTTGGCGATGACCCGCAGCATCGGAGACTTTGACGTAAAGAAGTACGGAGTGATCGCACAACCTGAAACCACTCGCACTTTAGTAAGTGTGTGTGTGTGTGCGTGCGTGCGTGCGTGCGTGTGTGTGAGCACCTCAGTAATAGATTTCTGTGCTCTTCTAGTTGCAGCACGCTCACGACTCTTTCCTGGTCCTCACTACTGACGGCATCAACTTCATCATGACAAACCAAGAGATCTGTGACGTCATCAGTCAGTGTCATGACCCCACTGAGGCCGCAAACATCATCGCTGAGCTGGTACTGAATTCATAAGAGCTAACTGTTCAATGTACTGCTTACACTGTCAAAATGTTGCTGTACATTCTTAAAAAAATTGGCAAAAGGTGATGCCATTTTTGATTTCAAAGAAAACAATTCAGTCAAAGGTTCTTTGAAGAACCCGTTTGCACAACAAAGAACACAGAAATGTTCTTCAGATGTTCTTTATGGAACCAAAAGGTTCTTCTGTGGCATTGAAGAACCTTTTGAAGCAAGAGTGTAGTTATGCAGCAGTAACTTAGATTTATATTTATCTAAATTATTGGCAACAGTTTTTATCTTTACAGAAAACAAACTATAAAATAACAGCCTCATGCAAAGCATTTCTGGGAACCAAAAATCTGAAGAAGAAAACAGGATTTTTGGTTCCCAGAAATGCTTTGCATGAGGTTGTTATTAAATCTGTAGAAATTACAGTATTATCGGCAACAGTTTTTATCTTTACAGAAAACAAACTGTTGCCGATAATACTGTAATTTCTACAGATTTTTAAACTGTGTATGTTTTTTCTAGCTGAACGCTTTTCTTCTAATATTGTGTTGATTTATTGTGTGTGTTGTCCAGGCTCTGCAGTACGGCTCTGAGGATAACAGCACCATCATCGTCGTCCCGTTCGGCGGCTGGGGAAAACATCAGAACTCTAAATACACTTACTCCATGAGCCGAAACTTTGCCTCCAGTGGCCGCTGGGCTTAACCGCAAAACAGCGTAAAGAATGAGAAACACTTCCTCTCTACAACTACACTGCCACCAGCTCCTTTTTACGTTTATGTACTAAACGAAAGGCCAAAGAAATGTACACAATTCCAAAACTTCACAGTTAATGCAACCCGACAATGAAAACGGAGACTATTCATAAAAAACCCAGAGGTGGTGTTATATTGGATTATAATATATTTGTCTATTTTTTTAGAATGTGCAGATTTTTGTTAAATACTGTAAGAAATTGGTCTTTTTATAAACTTGTATTTATTTGGTGAAACCTCATAAACATTTTTTAGATCAGAATTGAAATCCCTTGTGTGTTGAGATGGCAGCTTAAAAAATAAAATGACCTCACTGTCATAAAATAAAATCACTCCCTGCATACAAAGATCGCTTACTTCCTTACTATATAGTAGGAAATCAAAAATTAGTATGCATAAAAATAGTATGTCTGAAACCTCAAAGCACAGCAAATGTATTATTATCTACTTTTATATATACACATAATTCCAGTAATGAAACAGTTGCAACATGGTTTATGAAACATGATGCATACACCCGTTTAGCTTTTAATCATTTAATCATGTTTTACTATAAATCTAATGTCAATTATTTAAAAAGGTTAAACCAGAGACTCCAGTGATGTGGCGATAGAAAATATAACTGGCCTTGAAAGCAATGGAAATCTTTGAGATGTCTTAATTCCTCAGAGGTCAGGCAGGTCCAGACAGATCAACACATCATGTGAATGACAGAGTAACCCACAGCCTGCAGTGATCATGTGATGCCTTTTAACTTCGGAGAGAAAGTTGAACTGGTTCAAAGTCTTGACCTATAGATGGTAAACACATCTCACGGGGTCTGTGTTTCTGTGGGGTAAAAATATACCCTGCGTGACATCAGGAGGACAGGATGAGGCAACTAACTGTGTGTTGGGGTTATATACGCTTGCTGTGGTCTTATCTGGTATATCATAGCGCTAGCAATCCAAGACTCATGGGTTAAATTCTCAAAGACTGCACAAACGGAAGTATATATCTCAAATGCATGTTAAGTTGCTTTGTATATTATATATAATGCAAAAGGTGCTGCGGTGAGTGTGTTCTCGTTTCTGCCCCCTGCCGGTGAACTGCATTAGATATTTCCCCAAGTCTTCAGAACACAAAAAAGATATTTTGAAGAATGTTGATAAAACCCCATTGACTTCCATGAACACAAAACCACTGAGACATTTCTCAAAATATCTTCTGATGTGTTCCACTGAAGAAAGAGAATAAATAATGATTGTAGTAACTTCAGAGCATCTGTAATGTCTAAAGGTTTATTTTGATGTTGTTTGATGTAATACTCATGAATTGTTGCAGATTTACAGTATATAGCAAATTAAACAAGTATATCATTTTCAGTTTTGTCTTGTGCATTGGACGTAATTAAGGTTTTTTTAGGATTGTTGCCGTTCTGAAAGAGAAAAATGCCACCCAATGCTTTGAACATTAATAAGACTTGAAGTACTGCATGTCTCCAGCAGCTGGCAGCATTACATAAGTCTACAATTGTATAGCCATCACTAACACAAAAAAATAACAATATTCAGTACGAGAACATTTGTAGTAATAGCCAAAAATACATCGTAACACATTCTTTTATGCCAAAAATCATTAGGATATGAAGTAAAGATCATGTTCCATGAAGATATTTTGTAAATTTCCTACCGTAAATATATCAAAACTTTATTTTTGTGAGTAATATGCTATGCTAAGGACTTCATTTGAACAACTTTAAAGTCAATTTTCTCAATATTTAGATTTTTTTGCACCCTCAGATTCCTGAGTTTTAAATAGTTGTATCTCAGCCAAATATTGTCCAACTAACCATACATCAATAGAAAGCTTATTTATTCGGCTTTTAGATGATGTAAACATCTCAATTTCAAAATACTTTTAATTTCAAGTATACTTCTAATACTTTAAGAAATGCTTTATTATAGGCTATGACTCGACCATTGAAAATATACTACAGTCTAGCTGATATTATTATTTCAAATATCTTTAAAAGTTAAAGAACTAAACTCTGTCTAGTGTCATTTCTAGACAGAGTTTGGA
This sequence comes from Oreonectes daqikongensis, assembly GCA_026939265.1. Classification (NCBI taxonomy): domain Eukaryota; kingdom Metazoa; phylum Chordata; class Actinopteri; order Cypriniformes; family Nemacheilidae; genus Oreonectes; species Oreonectes daqikongensis. The sequence continues at coordinate 145,361 of JAOTQM010000579.1, forward strand.
TTGATCAGAACAGGCTTTGTACACGCAGCCAATATTCTGCCATGTGTTATCACAGTAAAAACACCAACAACAGCATTTGACCCATCAGAAGACACGTTTAGATGATTGTACCTATACGATTTATATAAAGGTTTGAATTAACATTTAATGAATCTGTTGTTTACTGTAATCTGAAGTTCAGTGTTTCCAGAATGTGAATGTAAATGCTAAAAAGAAATAACACAAGATATTTTCTTATGTGATATCATAAGACCTTCAGTTGTCACAAGAGAAATGTTGATGTTTATCAACAGTAGCTTGAAAATAATATCTCGTTTTGAAATGGGAAATACTTTCTGAAATGTAGCAAAGCCATATTTCACAGCATTGGACTGTTTAAAAATAAAGAGAGGCGTCTTTATGATTCAACATTAATGTTTACATCTGTGCGTGTTTTTGTGCCAGGTCATGCAGACATCACAGCTTGTGGTTCTAAGCTGTCTTGGCCACAGTTATCTGGATGCCAGTAACAGGAAGTGGACGTTCTGAGAGGAAGAGTCAGAGCCGCTGTGGCTTCCAAAAATCACATCCCCCTGTGTGTCATCACTGGCATTCCCTATGTTTCCATGCCTGCAGCACAGCGTGCATCTCTCTCTCTCTCTCCTGCTTCCTTTCTGGAAGGGGGATGAAGGGAACGACGAGTGGTTTGGGGAGGGGGGGTGACCTAAATTCACACTCGCTGACTGCTGAGCATCATTACCATCACAGGGAGAGATGTGACTTCCTGTTTCCTCCTAATTGCTCACTTTTCTCTCCCATCTGCTCATTCCTAACTCTTATTTTTGTAATGCTAGTCATTTATCTCTTCTTCTTTCATCTCGGAGCGCTTGTGTCAGTGTCCTTACCTTCATTTCACAGTCTCTCTCTCCTCCAGAACATACACCGTATATATTTTGTTGACGAAATTATCGCCAAAATTACAGCTATAATCACTGGAAACTGGCACATTTTGTCAACGTAAGTCGGTCAAACTTCGGTTTTAAATTTCTTTCAAATATGTCCACAAACAAAACCTATATAGCCTATATAAAACACTAAATGCTCTGTTAAATGAATAAATAAATTCTGTATTTGGTTTTATTTCGTGGAAGAAAATGTGCCCACACACAGTGCTAAAGGTGTTGTGGATGGTTGCTAGGGTGTCCGGGTTTAAAGAGCCACCCCCCGGTCTCTATTCTGGTAATATTGAGGTACACTGGTTATTGTTAATAATCCCCTACTGTCTGTCGAATGTAAACTCACGGTTGTGTAAGTGAAACAGACAGAAGGATATTTGTGTGTGTGTGACTCAATGGCCTCCTGGTCATTAAAACCCATTAAACATTCTCCCCCAGCAGATCCAGAGCTTCAGGCAAGGCCCGCGGCTGCTCGCCAGAGATACGGATCCTCCTGGGAATGACAGCAACACCCCCTCCTCCGGCCGCATCTTCTGACGGAGGCCATCAAGCTAATCCAGGGTGAGCCTCGGGAAGCCAAAGCATTAAAGAGCCGGTGGTGTTAACATCTTCATCAGTCTGACCTGCTGTTTCAGGTTGACTTGATTCTGAAGTTATCGTTGCGAAAATAATGTCATGAAACAACAGAAAGATTCTCTGTGATGCAATAATTATTTATCACAATTTTCCAGAAACTGAACTTAGAGTAACTAAAGGGACCGTTTGTAAGGGATTCTGCTCGTAGAGATGTACAGTGATAATCCATTACATTTATCTGTTATCTGTAACAAAACGAATCACGTTTAGTGAAGAACTTTAGTGTTTTTATTTGTAGTAGCCACAACGTTACCATATTTTGACCATGATATTTGTAGTACAACTATTGTAATAATCTGCCAAACCTGTAAACCATGGTTTTATTTGAGTAATAATTAGAGTTTTTTTCCTGATTAATTCGTACTTAAACTGGTTTAACGTTGTCAATTACGTTTTATTATAAATTATTTTTTAGCATAAAATAATACATTTTATTATATTATGTGTTTTTTAATGTATTTAATTATTGGTTTAAGCATCATGAAGCGCGAGTCCTTGCACTAAGATGATGGGCGGAGAGGGGGGGAGAGAGAGAGAGAGCGAGAGAGAGAGAGAGAGAGAGAGAGGGGGGAGCGAGCGAGCGAGCGAGCGACTATACGGCTACAGATAAACGTCACACCGACACATCCGTCTGGTTTCACGGTGATATTCGCGATTTAGGCCGGAATCCGCCACCGGATACCGACAGAGAAACACGCGCTGTCACGAGCTTAAACCCGCTGGCAGGAAAACCTACCGAGTGAACGAGGAAAATCGCGAAATAACGCGCGACTGCGGAGCGACGGAGTTTCACGGTAACGTCTTGACCCCGCTGTTGTCATCTCGTGCATGCTTAACGTATAATCTCATTTTATAGTTTGTATTTTTAACGCACAGTTACGCGCGTGTTTTTCGAGGTTTAAGACATCGACGTATTACCGTCCGGGTGGCATCGCTTTCTCTCTCTTCTGTGCTATATGATGGGTTGATAGTATACATTGTATACATGCATAATAATAGGGTGTCGTTATATGAGGCTCGTGCACAGGTGCCTCGTGGATTTAAAGGGAGATCATTTAAACTGAAGAACGTACCTGTATTTACATTCTCCAGCATTTAAGGCACAATGTAGTTAATAGTGTTATGTTGGATATCAAATGTTATTTGGATAGGTTTCCATAAGATCCAATAATGTGTTGTCACACTGGATTTAAAGGGATAGTGTTATTCACTGCTTATTTGTCACCGTTTACTCACCCGTATGCCATTTAAAATCTATATGACTTGCCTTTGTGTAAAATGTCATGTTCGGCAAACATGTAATGTAAAAAAATGTCTTGTTTATTTATTCTGTTTATTACCAATAGAATGAAAGCGAATGGGGACTGGCTCTAAGTGTTATGTATTCGAGATGTGTGGCTTTGGAAGGACACAAGCATTGTCATATTCAGAGGGTGTTTCATTTGTCTGTCCAGGGAATTGTGGGGTCAGAAATGTTTCCAAATAGCTGATGGGTAACACAAGAGGTCCCTTGTGTGAGATATTGGCATAATTAGATAAGCTGTGGTGATGGTGCAAGGTCTGCTCGCTTTTCTGGATGTTTTGAACTCGTGTCTACGCAAACAGAAGGAGATGAACACTGAATGTGTGATAGTGATGGACACTCAATGCCATAGAAGAACCTTTTTTGTCTAAATGGTTCCATATCCATTTCACAAACGGCTCTTTGTGGTGAAAAAGGGTATTAAATGCTTCTTTGTGGAACCAAAAATGGTTCTTCTATGGCATTGCTGTGAAGAAACTTCATTTTTAACAGCGTAGGCAGAAATCAGCTGTCTCTCATTTCAGTGACACACTTGGGATGTAGGGATGCACCGATCGATCGGCCAATAATCACATTTTATGACTCGATCGGTACTCACTAAATTGGCCGTTTTGAACCGATTCATTTGGATGGTTGAACATGTGAAACACTGAATCCATCAAATCAGTCACTCAAAACACATCAGAACGTATGTGAGCTTAGGCCATATAGCAACAGTGGTTGGTAAGATTTATTCTAAATAATCCACACAGTATTTACAGTTTATTTATATGACAATGTGTTGTAAATTACTTGTAAAATAAAGAATTTTGTTCGACAGAAAACAGAACAAAGCACTAAATTGTTGTTAGTAATTTTGTGGTCAAAATAAGAATATATTTAAAAAGGGATGGGAAATAATAGTTTACTTTTAAATTCCCTCATATGATTATACCAAAATAATGATCAGGTCTGGCCAGTGGAAAAATGTTTCGGCTGAAAAATCGGATCGTTATAGACTCGTATGCCAATGTTGATTTGGAGAGGAAAAGTGACACACCAGCATCCTTGAGGAAGATGTGATGATCCTATATGGTGTCCGTGGTGACTGTGTAACCCCAGAAACCATCCAGTGGATTAGAATAATCAATGCCGCCTCACGGACTCGCACGTGCACTTTTAAAAGCATTAGGTCACGTTTGCACGCGCTTCAGTGCTCTGGGGGTTAAAGCGAGGATGGGTTTTCTTGACCTTTGCGCGCACACACACACACACACACACACACACACACACAAACAAACAACCATCAGGAGTTCATTAATTTGGTCAGGAACACATCAGTTGCGCGAACATTTATTATTCCCACATTAACACCTGTCAACACCCGCTTCACTCACATGGACCAATTAAAGACAACATTCACACTCTTTCATCATTGTGTTTTAAATGTGTGTTCACTTTACAGCCAGAGCCAAATACTGGTTTAGAAAAGCAATGATTAGTGTTGTAATATTAAGCAAAATAGGGAAACGTGTTTTTGGTTAAGCTTGGCATTTCTGAAGAGTGTCATTGGACTATTTTTGTGGTCCTGTAAGGATAAGTATGTTCACACTAATGGATACTGTTGTATTTATTTTATGTTTTTTCATGATGTCACTTTTGTCACATTGGCTCTCAAGGTTTTGCTGTTCATCGTCTTGGAAAGATATCGTTTCGAACAACGTCAGGCCGATGATATCTTTTCTTCGTATTGTTATAATTGTGGCGATACTTTAAAGACCACGTTTACACGATGAGAAACACAAAAGTTTTTTTCTTTGCGTTTTTGAAAAGTTTAACGCACACATGACACCGTTATCAAAACATTCACACCAGGAAAATGGATAAAAACGCTGTAGTATGCATGCCAGGCCAGTGGATGGCGATGTTGTGCCTGCACACATACACAGTTATAAGCCAAAAGTTATTTTTAATATCCTTAAATTCGAAGTATATGTGTGTTAAAAGTCTGGCGAATGTAAATAATGTGTCTCCGCTGGTGTTTATTGGTGCAGTAAATCCACATTTTGCTGGTGAAACTGGAGAGCTCGCAGTACTGGAGGCCGCCATTACGCGCGATTAAACGTGTAATACGCATGCACGTGACGTCATCTTTTCAAAAACGTGCACTTTGAGACCCGTTTTCAAAAGTTTGCGTTTTCGGTCCCCCAAAACGCCGTTTTGCGATTTCATTTGAAAACGATCTCGTATAAACGGCCTCTAAATAACTTGACTAATTCAGTGCGATTTTGAAAACTGTGTTATAGTTATCGTCATCATCCTTGGTGTGAACAGGCCTTGAGATCATCAGGACATATATAAATGATTATGATGATTAAATATACATTTGGTTTGGAAATTGTAGTAATTCAAGTCACTTTAAATGCTTGCGTTAGTCTAGATCGTACAGTTCGAGAGGTTGAATCCGTGTAATTTCAGAGTGAGTAGTTGCTTAATCTTATTTATGCCTTAAGCCGCAGTCAGGTCCTCTCAGGAATGTCCTGTATCAACACAGACAGACTCACTGTCCCTCTGTGTGTCATTTACACTGTGTTTTTAAACTGCAGTGGGAGTTCATACTGAAAGAGTGGTGTTGTATTCAGAGGAACGCCATCTGTAGTCATTTCCAGTAGTAAATGCAAAGGGATGCAAACATAAAACGGTCAAGTTGGCATCTTCTCTTCCTTTTTTAGGTAAACGTCACTAATGTTCCTCCTCCCCTGATATTTTTGCATCCATGTCGATATGTGTCAGTATAAAGTCCAACATCAGCATCAGTGTGTGTGTGTTGTTTGTGGTGTTGTGTTGTTTTTAAACTGGATTGGAGCTTATTTCTAAAGGAACAAGGTGCTTATATGTGCACATGGTACTCACTAGGCTTTATCAGAGATGATTATAATCAGGATACTCGGATCCTGAAGAATTCCTTAGGAAAACACTGCAAATAATTTTCTTAGTCTTTTGTTTTCCAGCACAACCCTTAAAACAAGATCTAGTCATTCGAGAAGTGTAATGATGAAGCATTTATGTGTTTATTTCAGAAATGTTGTGCTGAAAACAAGAAAACGCTGTTTGCCACTGAGGTACGAACAATAATTTAATTTGAAAGGAAAAACAAGATCATTTTTCTACTGGCAAACAGCATATTTTTGTTTTAAGCATAAACATTGCCATCTTACTTTTTGAAAATCTTGAGAAAAATATATCTTGTTTTGAGGATGTTGAAAAAGAAATGTAAGAACACAAATATGATTTGTGACTCTTGTTTTGTTAAACACTTTATGTAGAGATGTGTACACAAACACGGTCATGGGTTCAATCCCAGCGTTTACACATACTCCGAAACAAATATATAACGTGCAATGCAATGAACGTCGCATAAATGTAAATATAAACAGTATTTTGGACCAGATTTATTTTGTTTATTGTCAGCCCAATAAGACAAAGGAATAGTTCACCCCCCAAAAAACCCAGTCCTATTTTTTCATCCTTGTGTGGTTCATAACCTGTGGAACACAAAAGAAGATATTTTGAGAAATGTCTCAGTGGTTTTGTGTTCATACAATGGAAGTCAATGGGGTTCAGTGTTGTTTGAGTAACAACATTCTTCGAAATATCTTCTTTTGTGTTCTGAAGAGAAAGAAAGAAATAAGGATAGAATTTAATTTTTTTCCTTTAAAAAATGTGACTGCAATACAGGCGGTCAGAACAATAACTGAACACATTTCTCACCTCCGGGTACATATGTTTACTTAATCTAATTTCTTTCTTTATTTCTCTGGTGAATACAGTAATGCAGCTTATGATTTCACTGTATGTTTTCTGAAGAGCCTCTTATTGTTTCCTGTATGGATTGTGACCTCTGACCCTGTTGTCGTAACAGCGGAGTTGAGTTACCGTGCATGAGAGAGAGAGAGAGAGTTAATGATAAGGGATGTAGGGGGCGAGTTATCTGCTGTCTGCTTTACGTATATCACATTACATCATATTTAATTAAAACAGCCCTCCAATACAGCCTATTTATAGCATCTGCCACCACAGTCTGAGACCTGCTCGAGAGCTTTGTGTCTTCTGCCTTTATTTATGTAAGTTTGAGGATATTTATATCCAATACACTTGGAATATAGTTTTGTCACAGCACTGGTTGTTTTGGTAGGATTCCTGAAAAGTCTGTTTTGTTACCATCATTTCTTTCTGTGTGTGCGTGATGTTTTGACGGCATGTCAACAGCAATGATCTAAGATCAGTGGAACTATGATGTTTGCTCCAGTACATGTGGATAGATGTGTTTTGTGCCCCTTCTGTTGACTGTGTCTTTGTACACACCCCACCCTTCTCTTCTCTGTAATCTCCAGACTGAGCTGCACACAAACACACTATTCATGAACTGATAAGATCCACTCGTGCAGCTGTGTGACAGGCCCGCCAGTGACCCTGAAGAGGGCTGAACCAGCAGGTGCTGTGAACCCGGTTATCACTCGACCCATTACACAGAGATGATGTCATAAAACATGATCAAATGTTAAAACGGTATTCATCCATCCCATCACTAGTTTCTCTTTCATAGCTCAGGAGATTTCAGTTCTCAGCTGTGTTTTATTTACGTCTCAACTCAGTCTCAGATGTTTCTCCTAAAATTGATTAGAAATGAAATGAGATTGTAATTGTTAAACGCATGAAGAGTCTGGAGGTGTAAATGAATGTAGATTGTGGAGGTAAAATCATCTGGATTTGAGTCAATTTGATGAGAAATGTTTGAGTTCATATTGAGATCTTCAATAATATTGACTTTTGATTGCAAACTTGTTTGAGACATTGTTGACATCTCTTCTGAAACTCTAATGACAGACATTTGTGAGATTTCCGACTCATTTTTAAGGAGAAATATCTGAGACGCAGATGAGACTTAAGCAAAAGTTTTCATTTGCTAACCATTTTATCTTAGTGATGTCTAGGAGAAATATCTGAGATATTAAATAGATCTCATCTGTGATTTTCTTAGTGGATGAGAGTCAGTGATATTATAGGCTGCTGTGCTGTGGTAGTCGAGCAGCTCACAGCCACTGACCTGAGGTCAGATCCTTCTGTAAACACAATGTAACTGTTAACGTGTGTGTGTGTGCACACGTGTGTGTGTGCGCGTGTGTGCATGTGTGCGTGCGTGCGTGTGTGAGTGTGTGTACGTGTGTCTGTGCGTGTGTGCGTGCGTGTGTGCGTACGTGTGTCTGTGCGTGTGTGTGTGCGCATGTGTGTGTACATGTGTGTGCGCGTGTGTGTGTGTGCACGTGTGTGTGCGCGTGTGTGTGCATGTGTGCGTGTGTGTGCATGTGTGCGTGTGTGCGCGTGTGTGTGCATGTGTGCGTGTGTGTCTGTGCGTGTGTGCGTACGTGTGTCTGTGCGTGTGTGTGTGTGCGCATGTGTGTGTACGTGTGTGCGCGTGTGTGTGTGTGTGTGTGTGTGTGCGTGCGTGTGTGTGTGTGTAGCTAAACTATTGTCATGGCCTAAAATAGCACATGGTGAAAAAACGCTTCTCTCTCTCTCTCTCTCTCTCTCTCTCTCTCTCTCTCTCTCTCTCTCTCTCTCTCTCTCTCTCTCTCTCTCTCTCTCTCTCTCTCTCTCTCTCTCTCTCTCTCTCTGATGTCTGAGGTATCCAGACACAATTCTCGTTCTTCCCATCCCATAAATCCCTTCAGTCTTGTCTGCTTGACCGCGTCACACATGGATGCTGTTTCTTTGTGGCAAGACTCGACTGGAGCCATTCTTTCATTTGCTATCATCACAGTTTATCCAGTAAAGAACGACTTTAAATGTCATTTTCTGGAAGAGTCTCTATATTAGATCCTGCGATTCAGTTGATTGTTTGAGTTATAAAAATATTAGATTCAGGTGCTTTTAGAACATTTAGCAATGACATATAAGTTGATAAAATAGTCTTTTTAATGCAAGAATGGTTTTTGATAACTTTGAGATAACGTTTCAAGAACATTATTCTTCGAATGTTCCCTGTTTTCTGGGCAGATGCATTGAAATTGATGTGTTTTGTGTTTATGTGTAAAGGTCTTCTGATTGTGTAAAACACTTGTGTTGCTTTTAAACAGTTTGGCAGATACACTCATCTCATTTGTTTTGGCATTCTTTAAGTGTATTAGTATTGTTTGTTGTATGCTTTTGGCATCAGAGAAAAGTGTTTGGATTGTATTTTGTGTACTTAACAAGTGTATTACTCATAATCTGAATGTTAAAGTTTGTTTGTTGTGCAGTTTGTGGAGGTAAAGTGTGTAAAATGATGCAATTACATCACTTATTTAGTATAGATGCGAGTTTGATTCATGATGTCTGAAGGCTCTGATGATAGGTTGATGTTTACAGTAATTGTATATTTCACAGATCATGTGATTTGCTCGTCTTTCAGATTCATCCCAACTGTTCTGTCTCTAATATCGGGGTGATATTAGATGATAGATTCATGTGTGATCTTCATCTCTGTTTTTTGATGATGGGGGGCACAAAATGGCAGCTTCAGCACAGTCTGTGAGGAGGATTTATTAACCCTGCGGTTGGCATGACAACAGCGCCTGTGGATGGAATAGAAGATTGTTGCTAAATTGTTCCATCTGTTCTGTTTTACAGTTGTAGAATTGAGTTGCAGTGCCTGGGGATTTGTGCTATTATCTGATAAGAGGACAGAGATGAAGACGAATAAAACCATATTAAACTTGTTATAATGAGATATGTAACTCTTATATTGGGTGAGAGTGGGTCAAAAGGTTTGAATGATAATATTCACAATCAATTTTGAAAGAATGATCTTTGAAAACGGTGAAATCAGTCACCCAACAGTCAGCCATCTGGAGCGCAATATCTCCAAAACAACTCGTGCACAGTTTGGCGACTCACCTTTCCAATAGTCCACTGTAATTTACCGACGTTTATTCCCTTTAAGGATTTATATGGAGGTTTTTGGCCATTCCTCTCGGATTCTAATAGGGAAGCATTTTTGAAGCATGTGTTTGTCCAAGCACTCAAACAAACTTTCACTTTGAGTTATTCATTGCGTCATTTGGCGTCTTTGCTGTGGAGACTGAGACTAACGTTAAATTAAAGACACGTTTGTGCAGAGACTCATGGGAAGAAAACAAACGCGTTCTTGCACACGTGATGTTACCTGACCTATAAAACACTAGATTTTGCGTAGATTAATGCACGGATTCTTACAGATTTACTTTTAATCTCAAGTATTTACTAGGAGAGTTTAACTGTATGTCACTTTTAGAAAGTATTAAGAAGTGTTTATTATCTTATAAAGAACGTTTGGATTGAAGCGTCAGGATTAGTTTTTGTATTTGATGTTCTGAAGAGCAGAACTCTGTGAATGCGGGTTGATCTCAGGTCACTGTTTGGGTTAATCTGACAGCAGCCGGCATGTTAAGGTCGTCTCTTCCTTATCTGACATTTTTCCACTGCTTTTCTGTCAGACTAGCCTTGGACATTCAGTGCTTTAGAAGTGCCTCTGAAATTCACAATTGGTCTTAAATCTGTGGGCAGATTTCCTTTGTTTCACAGCTTGCCTGAAAAAATGCAGATAAGGCAGTTCTCTCCGCTCTGAGCCGGCCTTCTGTGAAATATTACAGACAGAAGAAGCATTGCTGTCGTCATACTCTCGAAAACATTATAAATAAAATCTTGTGTTGATGTATTGCTGCAGTGTTCTTGGTTGTAGTAAACAAGGCAGCAGGAAGAACTGAGCTTGCAATGTTAACACAGAACAGAAACTTGTTTTGAGGATTGTTCCATGCTCTTCTTTTTCATTTTGTCATGCCATTCTGTATTTTATTTTTATCTGAATCTCTGTTTTTTGCTCTCTGTGTCCCTCTTTCTGGCTGTTCTCTCTACTCTGTGTGTTTGCCAGAGGGAGGTTCACTTCACAGTCTTGGCAGCATTTTGTGTAATAAACTCCACTAAAGCTGGCTCATAAACAAATAAACCCAAGCACTCCGAGACGTAATTTCATCAAATCCTCCCCAGCGCTCACTTCGCTCTCCTCCCATCCAAACGCAGCGTCCGTCCGTGTGAAAGTCTCTCAGTCTGTGTAAACGCTTTTTTTGGTGTCTCCCATAATTCTGCGTTTGTGTCTGTGATTCCACTCTCGTGTCATGACATCATTCTGAAAACGTACAGCTCTCGGTGGAAAAAAACAGATGGCTTAACTTTTAGCAGGAAAGGAAACGAAGCCTCCTCGGTGCCTTGTTAGCTTTGGGTATTAGGTTGTAGAGAACACATTAAGATGTAATAAATTTGAAACTGCTAACAGTTGCATCTGCTAATCCTCTTCTTTTTGACGTCATAGGGTTTGATGTCCCAGCTGGGCTGAAGGAAACCATGGAATCCTCATCTTACAGCACCTGAAAGAGTTTACATGATGGAACAGCCGTATAAAGATTCTCTAGCTGTAGACATGGCAAACACTCAAGAAGAGGTCTGCAACAGGGCGCCTGAAAGCGTGGGGAAACTTGAAAGCGAGACCACTCCCATAATCCCAACCGAGACAACATGGAACGTCACTTCTCCAGCCATCACGAAACACTCCCCGTCACCCCTGCTTACAATTCAAGCCCCTGTAGTGACCCCCGCTGCCGAGTCTCCAAACTCAGGTGTTGCCCTGAAAGTAGCGACGACCGTACTCCAGCCGATCTGTTTGGGGGAAAGTCCAGTAGTGCTGCCCATCCTCGCAGGATCAGCTGCTCCTCAGATTGGACAACCAGGTGCAGCTTCATATCTGATGACCAGTCAAGGCCCAGTGTCCCTGCCTCTAGTCTTAGAACAACAAGTCCTCCAACATTTGAATCCTCAGTTGCTTCAGCAAGCCGCCACGTGTCCTGCCCTTCCCCTTCAGAACAGCATTCTCAACCCTTCCCTAGCTCTCGGCCCACCTCCAGTCCTGGACCAAAAAGGCACAAGTGCAGTGTTGGATACTAGTCTACTGACTCTCCTTCAGAACCCTAACTTTGCTGCCATTATACAAGACCTCTTCCCTAGCCAAGGCAACTCCTCACCCACCTGTCACCCACCGTCTTCCCCACAAGTAGACCTCGCCACAGCTTTCTTTCCCCCACCACCTTTCTCACATCCCTACAGCTCCCCGTTAGCCCCCTTGGTCCCTCCAGCCACACTACTTGTTCCCTATCCCGTCGTGATCCCACTTCCAGTGCCTCTTCCAATCCCATTGCCAATCCCAGTTCCAGTCTCCGTGTGCAAGGATTCCAAGCTCAATGTAGACCCTCCTAAATCATCTTGTAATGTGAATAAAAGCACACAGACTTCACCTAATGACATCTCCCCTCATTTGATGTTACCCAGCAAGGAAATGGCATCAGTCCAACCACCTCTGTCCTCTTGCCCTGTGGTGACAGACGGAGAAGTGCTAGACTTATCCATCAGGGCGCCTCAACCTTCCATGCATGTTGACCGTACGCAAGTGGTCCAGTCGTTTCAGCAAGACAATGTCCTTGATTTATCTGTACCCAGTGTAAGAAAGACATGCATCCAGTCTCGTAGCCCATACGGTCCCATGCCCCATGAGCGGGACAGAGTGTGCCACATGGGCAACGACGTCAGCAGCGGGACTTTGGCCCTTGGGGTTCTGCGACCTGTAGATTGTACTCCAAAGCTTGATACAAAGCTGTTAAGTGGTCTGGCGTCTTTGGAGTTCAGTCGGCAGCACAAGTGGGTGGTAGACAGCGGTCACAGTAGCGCAGGGTCGGTACACGACTCGCACGCCCTGGCGGGAAGCGGCAACATCGAGATTGTAAGCACGTCGCAGACTGCCAAAGTTATTGTGTCGGTCAAAGATGCCATGCCTGCCATTTTCTGCAGTAAGCTGAAGGGATTGTCAGGTGTTTCTACGAAGAACTTCTCCATCAAGCGTGATGCAAGTCAAGGGGGCTTCGCGGCACTCCAGAGGGTCCAGGTTGACCAGCGAGGAGAATCCAGCGACTCGCTCAAGAAGATTCCTAAAAATAGAGGCATCAAAGTGAAGAAAGTGAGCTCGCAGGAGATCCATATACTGCCCATTAAAAAGCAGCGCCTGGCTGCGTTTCTTCCTAGAAAATAACCCATTCGCTCACATTCGGTGGATGGAGATGGTGAAAGACTTAGACATGGTCAGAGAAATTGAAGCAGGGTTTCTGTGTTACTGGCAGAAATAAGGCTTGAATCTTATTCTCCAAGCTGTCTGTATGATTTAGACTGATTTTGGTCTGCTGGTTGCTATTTGATCCGTTCATTATAAAGCAATCAGAAGATGAAAAATGCTGAACCGACCCAACTGCACTACTACTGATATTCACTGTTTATTTGAGCGTTTATAGCAGAAACATTTCCCTTCCTATGCATTGTGGTCACACATCCTCATAAATAATTCATAGTACTTAAATCTACATTCTCATGAATAGGCATGAGGCGGGCTTTGAAATCAGGCCAGCTGTCAGTGAGACGTCCTCAAAAGACACGCAATGTTGAGTACAGACCAATTTCTTCTTTTTGCTAAATGTCCTTCTCTGGTTTATCAGAATCAGCCGTCTGTTTGTCTACATAAACTGCAGAAGGACGTGTGACCTTTTGCGTCTCTAATCAGTGTATTCATGAGCGGGCCGTTGAAGCGGAGCGTCCTCTGAAGAGAGGAGGGGTTAACTGTGAACATGACAGCTCCATAATGACTTGGCAAAGCTCGGAGCTCATTTTCATTAAGTTACATGATTGGAGGAAATGGTTGTCAGTAGCAACAAAGCATGTTTTCATCATTCTCTCTTCAGGGGGTAAAATCCGTCCGGCCCGTTCAAATTAAAACAAAATAATCATCAGGGATTGGTGCCTAACCGTAACACATCTCTGTGTTTTGTTATTTACTCACCATCACGTCATTTCAAACCCGTATGACGTTCTTTCTTCTGCTGAACGCAAAAGAAGATATTTTGAAGAATGTGTTGGTCCACATTGACTTGCATTGGTTTTGTGTGCATACAATGAAAGTCAATGAGGACCAATTGTTTTTGGTTCTGCAGAAGAAAGAAAGTCATACAGGTTACAGAGGATAAGTAATGATTTTTGTTTGTGGGTGAAGTATCCCTTTAAAGACATCATCATCATCATCATCATCATACCTAAGATGTGTGCAGAAAGTTTTACAGTTTAATACTGAATAGATTTGCAATGTCGCTTTTGATGATAAACCTCAGACCATGTGTTTGAAATATACAAAATAAACAAAATGTGACATTTTTAGATTAGGATCATCATCTGTCAACATGAAATCGAAATCTGTGCACTTTCTGTTTGTGCACGATTCATCAATGATGCCACAAAATGTTGTCAGAAATGGTTCATTGTTGTTCAGTATTTTGTGTTGCTTCCAGGCGGTTGTGATGTTTTTAGTTGCTTGCTGTTTGATTGACACACATCCACCATTTCATTACCCTTCTGACCCGTCCAAGTCAGATGACAGGCCTAAAATCCCAAACTACCCTCAAAGAGTGAATCATTTAGACTAAGCTGGAGATGTTTTATTAGGCTTTCTGTTCTTTTGTATTTGAGCGAGGATATCTGGAAAGGTTTCAAGAAGCTAATGTTGGTACATTTATTTTATTGGAAATGCATTCCATGACTAAAGAGTCCCATTATATTTACTGTGTTGTAGGTCAGTACATGTGTGTTGGTTTTGCACAGATCAGGTCTTTTCTCTGGGTGTCAGTTTTGCCATTTACAGTGAAAACCCAGCCAACACATCAGAGAAATGAAACTTTCAGAAAACTCCATGATTGAAGTTATTTCTGTCTGTTTGTGTTTATTGGAGGGTCATTTATCCACCTGACTGAACTTTCTCATTTTTATTCACAATATATCATCAAAGGTTATGCCGTTCAATTCAACATCGTTCACAACATGTTTTACGTCCGTATGTGATGTATGAGTGAAACTTTATATATACACTGATAAATCATGCACAGATACTTGATGAACTGCTGTGCATTTTCTGTTTTCTGCATCAGTGCTGAATTATTTGCGTGTGTATAAACTGTAAAGCCTTAAAAGTTTTCCAGCATGTGTTTTAGTGTCAAACCATCTTCCCAAACCTTGGCATGAGTTTCTAAATGAACCGCGACTGTTTCTACGATGTGAATTCCTTCTCGTGTCCGCCGAACCTCTTTTATAAACGCAGTTGAACTGTTTTCTACCACAAGTAACTTTTGTAAACAATCAACGGACAAAAGATGCAATGAGACGTGTCGTGTTTAAATTATTTATTTATTATTTGTATCGTTGAAAATGTGTATGTGAAGAATTCATTATCTTTAAAAACGTCACGATTAAAAATATCATCGGTACCAAGTGTGATGTTTTTTTTTTTGACCTTTCCTCGCATGTTTCCTTGCACAAGCATCGGTATTCAATCATGGGAGTAACTATATGGCACAATATTACAAATGCATGTAGCAAAAAGTAAAAACACAGAAACTAAAAGTACAGACATCACATTCACGGCTAACTTGAAATGCTACGTTAAAAAAAGATGAAAACCTGAGAAGTGTCAAAGTAAAGCAGATGTAGTTTAAAATGAATGCTTCCTCCCAGTAAAACGCATTGGGAAGCCAGTACAAGGTTTATATTTAACAACAAGACCCACATTATCCCACCCACCGACAAAAAGCATCCTTACATGCCCCGACCCTATACAACGTGTGTGTAGTTTAAAATATTTCTTCTCTACAAAAAAATGTACATTCCTGTTGCTGAGGTTTATGGTGAAACCCATAAAACACCACTGAGGTCTGCTTTACCAATGACTATTATCAAAAAAGCAGAGACGTGGAGAGACAGCGGACGGCCCAATGAAACCGAACGTCTCCACTGGCAGTCGTATTACATCACGTTTGATATTCAATGACACCTTTTCATTGAGATATTACATCGATTGAACCCGTTCATCACATGTTGTCATACAGTGTTGTAAATACAGGAGAGGACGTCTGACGGGTAACGTGCAGAAAATCAAACATTCCACTCGAACAGAAGTCGAGTTTCTGAATCAAAAACGATGTTATCTGTGAGCAGTGATCTTCACGAACACTAAGTTTAGTGAAGGAAAGAAACGGCTATATTAGATAATATATAACAGAAAAAAAGAAAGATTTCTAAAAGACAGCCTGAGGGTTTTCACAGCAGATCTTTGCACTATATTAAACATTAGTGCTGTCATTTCAATAACTCATTGGACAAACCCTGTTTGGATTTCACAAAACTTTTTCACTTACAAATTCGGTTCAGCCATATTCACCCTCGTGTCATTTCAAACACAAATGAATCTTTTTGGTGTTCATGTGTTTGGTAAATACGATCAAAATGTGGAATAAAGTCAGGGTTGGAAAAACATGAGAGTAAAAAATATTTCCTTAAGATTTCAGACCATCTCCGAAACTAAACGTATTAAACCAAACGTCACATATTTGTTGGACTAGATGCCGTTTTTAAAACATAAACCCAAAGGCAGAACGTTGTGGCGCGGGATGATGACATCACGGGGAGGTAGAGACATCGGACCCAGACGTTCAATGCGCTAATCGGCCTGTAGTGCGTCCACAAGCGACGGTCGATTCCCACATCTCAAACACTCGACTTTCCATGTGTCCTTCATCCAGCAGTGTAGTGTGTTACACAGTGATTTCCCATCAGCCCCTCTGCTCCGGGTGTGTTTGCGTGTTCACTGTTTGCCTTGCTTCAGTCTCTCGATGTGATGACAGAGTTTGAGCGCCGGTCCGAGTTTCAGACCCATGTACTTCATCACCATGTCGCTGCGCAGTAACATCAGGGCTTTACCATCGATCTCCTGCACACAGACAAACTTTATTAAACACGCGCGCATACAGTTATCACGTGTGCTATATTCTTCATTCTCAACACCGGTGTGTGTAGCTGTGAGTTTGTCCAGACAGTGTGTGTGTTTGTCTGGCGAGTCAAAACACAGATGATGCATGTCCCACTCCGGGATAAAATAAAGCGAGAGTAAATCACTGACGTGTTTGCGGAAGAGTTCGGCGTGCGGGGCCAGAGCTGTGGGGTCTGCGTCTCGCACGAACTGCATCACTTCCTCTATAGACCAGGAGGACGGAGCCCTGCCGGGAGCCCTCGAAGCATCACGATCACCTCCAGCATCAGGACCCGTGGTAGAGCTAGCTGCTGCAGAGAGAGAGAGAGAGAGAATTATAATTATTATAATGTATGTTTCCTGCTTTAAAACATGTCTGACGGATCAAAAAAGCAGCAAATATCTGGTTTGATCGGATCTATGTTACAAAAACGCAATTTTCTTACCCACAGTTCAATTTAAAGAGTAGCTAGAATATTTTTTTGTTACTTTTTTTTGTGCATATTTACCAATAAAATATTACGTGAATATAATCAAAAATGCTAATGGAACGTAAAAAAATTTTTTTTTGTTAATAAACAAACAATTGAATAACAATGAATTACAGGTCTGAGATCAGCGTAAAACCAGCTTCATATAATGTGGATATAAAGACCCACACGCACCCTCGACTCGTCTGTGTGTCTGCGTTGGGGGGTTGGAGGCCTGTCGTCGCAGGGGTGGTCCGTTTCCATGGTAATACGGGCTGCTGGGGGGCAACTGATATTCGGAGGTGCTTCTCAAGGTCTGTGGGCGGGGCGTCATGGAATTGGAGGCGGAGTCCATGAAGCTCTGTTCCTTCACTAATCCATTCTCCTCTGGGGGAAGAGTCCCAGCTACACACAAATACACAATATTATCTAAAAATTAAAATCATAACTTTATTTTAATTTTATTATGTGTGTTCTCTGGATATTGATGAGCTACAGGAAGTGTTTGCGTACCTTCTGATGGATGCGTGTCTGTGTGCAGGACTTTTGGAGACAGAGGAGCACAGTACGGAGGAGAATCTCTGGAGATCCGCTTGACTCCTCTGTTCAGAGACGCGGTGTCTGACAGCAGCTCCTCTTTAACTTCAAACACACGAGTGATGCATCAGTATATCAACCACTACTCACAATCCCAGAATGCACTGCAGCGAGCTCGGTTACAATAATAGGTGCAATGTAAAATAAATGTTAACTATAATACCTGGAGATATAAACACACAGCATTCAAGAGTTAGGAAAACAAGGTTCTGCAGTGAAATATATGAAAGACTATACGTTGCTTATTTAACTCACTTAAACATAACAGCTTAATGTTTATTAGAGTTTATTAGATTTGACACCAGGCACAAAACTGAGTTCACAATATTCTGAACACAATTTAAAACATAAAACTGAAATTTACAGTAAGTAGCAGAAACATTTTTGAGTTTTTGTTCATTTTTAATTCAAGTAAATGTATGTTTTTGTTGCAAAATCATCTTTAAAAATTTTAAACTAGGAGTAAAATCACAAAATAAAAAATAAACATTACACATGTTTTATCCTACTTGCAGGTCACGGGTTGTTATACACTGCAAACATGTCTGGAAATTCTTGAATCCAGATGCATTTTCTTGATGAGCAAAATCTGTTTTGTTTTAGGCAAAAAAATATGAAATGTAAGTAAATTTGTGCTTAAAACAAGCAAAAATATTCTGCCAATGGGGTAAAAAAAATAATCTAGAATTAAATTGAACCTTTTTCTTAGTCACTAAATTCAAGGTTATTTTTCTTACCCCATTGGCAGATTTTTGTTGTTGCTTGTTTTAGCACAAATTTACTTACATATTTTTTTGCCTAAAAACAAAACTTATCTTGCTTATGAAAAAAAATGCATTCAAGATTTTTTAGACATTTGTACCGAAAAACAAGACAAAAATACTAGTTATGTTTACTGACGAAAAGTTGTTATAACTCTACAATACATGTTAGCTACTGTAGAGCTTCACATGACTGTTGACTTTATTTAGTAATCAGATCACATCTAGTTTTTTGTTGTGTGTTTGTACCTGATTTCGAGCGCTCATAGGTGTTGTGTGGACTGAACGGTTGACTGCTGAACAGATTATCGCACTGCAGGTGTCGACACACCAGCTCCAGGAAACGCAAGACGAATGCGGCGCTGGACGCTGACGGAAGTTTCACCAGCCGCGTTCCTCCATCTGTGCGCACTGAAGACAGACGAACAACAGTGAGGTGATGTGTGATCTACTCCAGATGATTTATATATTAGATTGACACGCACCTCTGACCACCTCTCCTCCTCCTCCTTGACTCTGCAGGCATCCCAGAAGCACTTTGGGTTGGTACGCACAGTCCAGACAGGCCTGGACCGTCTGCTGGAGAACCAGATTCACCGCTTCCGGCCCGAAATGATCCGGGAGTCTCTGAACCTGCTTGCGGTCCAGATGTGGGCCGCAGTTCCCGTGTTTGTTCACATACACGCACACTGACACACGGAGATAAAGTGCACGTGTTAGTACTGTACGGAAACAGAAAAACAATAGGGATTAGCGGACACGCGTCATTACCGGTAGAAACCACGGATGAACCCACAGGTGCCGGCCCGTCGGTGGGCATCTGAGATGTTGGCACTCTGGAGTCTGACGTCGCTGCTATACACAAAGAGCTCTGAAACATTCTGGCCTTCCTCTGACAAACACACAAACACATGACGTCAGCTCTTAAATGACGTGATGTTCTGAATAACCGCGCGCACAGAAGTCCTCGTACCTTGCTGCCCGGTTTGGGTCCTCTCTTCTTGTAAGGGCGAGGGGCGAGCTGGACGATGGGCGAGGTTTGAGGCACGATGCTAACCGATGCATCGGCGTCCTGGTCGGCGGTGGAGGCCGCGAGGGCTTTGAGAAGCGCGATGGTCTCGCTCTTGGGCCGCCGTCCCCTGATGCCCTTCCGCACTGGGAGCTGAGGGAGAGGCATGGACAGGCGGTACGGAGAGTGCATGGAGCGCCGCGTCGGTTTGGAGTTTGAGAAGGATGAAGAGGATGATGCAGTAAGAGACTTCGGGATGGTGACTGTGAAAACATGCAATAATTCTTTAAATACTAACGTGACTTTTCACACAATTTGTCCAATAAACTGCCACAAACTAGCGGTTTTGGGACACTTACTCATTTATGTGTTCATATTTTTCTACATTTTAGAATAATAATAATAAACTCTTTAAAATTATGAAATAAAACAAAGGGAACTATGGGAATTATTTTAAACTAAATAAAAAAAAAATATATATATATATTTTAAACATGTTATATTTGATCATCTTCATCTTTCGACTAGAATTTGCAGAAATGTTTTCATGTAATTTTCTCAAGCAGCGTCCTGAGATGCTTTTTAAACAATATTAAAGGAGTTTTGATCTATTCTGTGCTCTCATTGGCTGTTCTTTCTTCATTATTCACCTAAAGTTACCCATTTCAAAAACATTTGTTATTAAATAAAATGTTATGTTTGTCACAAAAAAACATCTATGTTTGCAAAATTGTATTTTTGTCTACTAAACTAATTTCAGACATTTAAGCATTTCAAGTTTTAAATAATGAGAAACATTTTACTCAAGTGTAAACTTTTGACCAGTAGTATCCATTATAATAAGAAACATTTTATAGAGATGTTTGGGAATGGTTCTCTATTAGTTTTACTCTTTTCATTTTATCTGTTGTGTTGTGTGTTTATTTTCAGAAATCTTTGTCTAAGCTAACTCTAAAATCACTAAAATCAATTATAACTCTGTTCTTTGCTTAATCCAACAAACCCAAAGATATTTGGGTTTTAAAAATGGTTGCCCTACAACTAAAATTTTGACTGTGAGTGATGACAGTGACTGTAATGTTGACCGGATCAAGAACGTGTCTGGAGCAATTGAATGTGGCATCTATGTACACAAATCTATGACACCAACATTGTCAGTTCGTCTGCTGATGTGGATACAGAAGAATAAAATATATCACCATCATCTCAGAGGATATTAACCATCAGACACCCGACTCAGTGCAGTGAGAGGCTCTGACGCCCCCTGCTGATCATATAATGACTTACAATAACACAAAATCAGGTTTAAAAACAAGTTTATAAAGACATAATAGAGAGTAAATGATGAGTATTATTGTTTAAACTAGCACACCACTATAGAGGAGCAAACCTGCAATAATTGAAAGTAAAATAAATATATTATTTAATACATTAGGTATATGCACTGTACAAATGAATAAATAATTTGATTCTGTATTACCGTTTTCTTATAATGATTTAATGATTTCTGTATGTATTTTTAACTATAATCTGTATTTCCTTTACATGTGTGACACATGGCAATGATGGAAGCGGTCCTTGTGTAGTTTCAGTTCATCATTGGTTTAGCGTTCATTTAAATAAGATTTAGATCTAAGTAAACCACACTTAGAAAGCTAAGCTTATTCAAACAGAAACAATATTGTGTGCTTCCTCGTAGCGTCATGTGAAAATATATACAAATGGGGAGAAATAAATCCCATTCTGTCTAGTAAATAAGATTTCAAACTTTTTGTTATCGAGTCTAAGCTTCATGTTTGAATGGAAGCGATCACTCACTGCTGTTTCCGGGCGGCTGCAGACTGTGTTTGGTCACACCGCACCAGCCCACAGGAAAGATGTCCCTCGAGTCGTATCGACACCAGTAGTCAAACGCCCCCCTCCAGCCGTCGAACATCACGAACACCTCATCGCCCTTCACCTCACCGATGGTGGCCGGACAGATCAGGTACGGATTCTTCTTGTCCACAGCTTCCAACTTCATGCCGGGCTTGAAGTCGTTCTGAGGGGGACGCAGGGGCTCCTGATGGATTCAACAGATGACACCAGATGTCAAAATAACCTCTAAACTTGTGCGTGTGCTCGAATTCTGCAGGTTTGCACCTTTTTAAACGCTGTTGCGGGAGCCATTTCAGCTCCATTTAGAGTCCGGAGGAGGAACATGGGCCACGACGAGGCGTTCATCCTAAAACCTGAGAGAATGACAGGACGTGAAGATTTCATTTCACTATTTTTCAATTGCTTGAAAGTAAAAACAAGGCAAGCGATGTCATCCGCACCCAGTGGCGGCTGCAGCATGTCTCCGTTCTTCTCGCAGGTTCCGATCGGCTGGATGTCGGCGGAGTCGACCAGTCGCCAGAAGTCGTTGGTGTTGTCGCTGCCGTCCAGACGCAGGCGGAGCCTCACGCCCATCATGCCCATCACCGTGGCGATGCAGGTGGAGGTGGAGTTACGAGGGTCCCGAGCTTCCAGTTTCATTCCAGCCTTGAAGTCATTTGACGGAGGAATCCGAGACTGGAAATAAAAATTGGACACATTTGAGACGAACCTCTCCTGCCATAAAAAACACGACTGTTGTATGGCACTGCTGAGGTACACCTGTCTGAGATGTGAGAGCTCACCTGTCTGAAGCCGTTTGGAGGGGCGGGAATAGCGGACGTCTCCTTTAAATACTCTTCCCATGAGAATGAGTCGACCGCTACACACACACACACACACACACACACACACACACACACACACACACTTAATATGATTACAGAATAACAACAGAACAATACTTCATTGGGTACCGGTCACACACTTTTAAATGTATATTCTCATCAAAAGATGTATTTAACAAAATCAGTGTGTGATCGAGGATTATTACCTTTGACCGGTCCAGGACCTGTGAGAGACATACTCCTGCCCGTCTTATCTTTCTTACTGTCTTTCTGATCTTCAGAAGAGAAAAAAGTACCATTTACCATTCAATCAATTCTCAAACAAATTATTACTAATATCATAATAAATACTTTAAATATGAAGTCATTTGACATTATTACTGTTTGTCTTGCAAAAATGAGAATATGATTGTGTTTGTGTTTTACCTTTCAGTGCCGTTCGGCCCATACTGACCATCAGCTACTGCAAGAACTACTGAGATACACAAGAGATCTCAATCCAAACCTGACAGAAAAACAGACACGTCAGTAATTCTCTCCAGACTGAAGGATGAAGACTGAAGGTCTCATGTTATTCTGGACAAGAGCTGCTCAGTCTGAATGAAAGTCAATCTTGACTTTTAAAGACTTCAAACAAAACTTCTTTCTCAAAAACAGATCAGATGTTTCTCTGAGGTATTGAAGTCAAACTCACAAACACAACATTGTTTTTAATGGAGTGTCGAGAAGAGTCTCGGACGTTAAGATGTGCAAGACATGAGGAACATTTCCCACAAACGGATCACACCACACATTTTACAAGAAAAGATTTTCGTTAATGACGTTCGGCATCTGTATCTTTAACCTCAGATCTTCTGTACATCTTTCCTTTTCAAAAACTAAAGCTTAAAAATGTTGTTTCACTATTATTTTAAATGAAAAACAACAACCATAAAATAACACAATGACACATTCCCTCATATTAACAAAACAAATGAGACGGATGACATGGTTCATGCGTGTATAAATAAATAAAAGATCTTTGTATTTTAACATTTTATTTACATTATAACTATTTATGAGAACACGACTATACAACAAAGACAAATTCAACTTTTATTAACATACTTTTTCTTGTGCTTTTCAGCTCGTTTTTGCAGACGCGGCCTTTATAACTGATGGTGGGCATGTAAAGTAAATGGTGGATCAGCGTAACACCAAACAACAACATGAACCAGTCTGGTCCAGATTCATCTGAGAAACATCTCCTCATCTCTGTAACAGTAAAAATCGAACATCTGGGAACGTGAAACCTTAGAACAAAACATCAAGAAACGAACAGACGAAAGCTCGATTCTGACTCGAGAACAAAAGCAACGTGCGCGTGTGAGAGAGAAAGATGAAGTGAACTCTTAATAACCTGAAATCATTTAAACAGACTCATTCTTCTGTCTATAACTGTCTGACGGCATGTGGATTGAATTATTCATGTAATAAGACACATTATATCATACATGCATATAAAGGGAAGTGTGTGTTTTGGGAAGCTGACATTCACTTCATAAACACACATCAGAGCGTGAAAACTGTACAGAAATATCATTCTTCTCTATACTGTAATGACTGACAAACTGCTTCAAGTAAAGGTGAGATGACAATCATTAAATCTGTCAATTCACTATCAAATAAAAACTGTTTTGAAATGATCATAAGTAGCTCATAATAAAAACAGGATTCAAGTTTTTGTTTGAAACATTAAACTCCACTGAGACTAGATATAATAATTCCCATAATTCCCTAAAGTCAGACCCATTTTCCTGTGAGAGAAACCGTCCCAAATCCCACATCGGGAATATCTTCTGATTCGCACAACATTCCTTCCGACTTTCTTAAAACGAAGAATGACAAAAACAGAACTGCAGGATTTATTTACATGACTCACAAATCTGAATTTAACCAAATATTATTAAACAAGGTCTAAGAAACACAGCAGAAGCTTTTAAAGTTAACTGGGAGAAATAAAAATGACTAAGAAGAAAATCTTTTATCATCTGATGGATGTAGTATCAAACCTCTGGATTAAAGCGGCTGCTAAATCAATCTAAATGTAAATGTATGATGTAGGTGGGTGGGGTTTATCTGTATATACATCATTCACAAAAACAAACACTGTGTTGTTCTTACATATCTGTTCAATTTCAATCTGTTTGCATCATACAGGATACGTCACCACCTCCCTTAAAACAACAATACCTCTCTCTCTCTCTCTCTCTCTCTATTCTGTGTCCTCCACAAAACGGTCTGGGCATTTTATTCAACCCAAACAACATCCACCAGACGATCACATTACAAAATAATATTCATGACAGCCAGATCATTTCCATACATGTCAAAGAAAGAAAAAATATTCTCAGGAAGAGATTTACATCCCAAATAAACATCAGTTCGGCTACAGAAATGATGTCATTCGATAAAATGACTATAAACAATGAGCAAGTTATTACCTTGTGGAACATTAGCAAACTTTTGCACGAGATTGAGAAACTTCCTATGTGTGAATATGTATGAAAACATTGGTCAGAACCACTTTAAATGACAAATCAAGGAAGAAAATGAATGAAAACTTTTCTTGTTTATGCTCGTATACAAAGTCACGTGGCAGTACCAGTACAAGGATGTTACCCTAAGCCTAATGCTCAGATTCTAATGCTATACACCGCATATATTTACACGCTTTTATCATGGCGAAAGTGCATTTATATTCAATGCATTCCCACTCGCGTGTGATTGACAGCTGAAAAAAGATAGACGTCACCACCGATGACGACACACTCCGCTGATCATACACATCATCAACATCATGATCAAAGCCATAAGAACACAAAACATCTAAACTTCGCTTTATTAACCCCGTGGCCATCCAGGAATACTTTGGAAATAATAACACGAATCCAGAAATAGTCGCAGCCAGAATAAAAAAAACAGGCAAATAGACGCCTAAATCCTTAATAAAGACCGATATATGGCATCTGATATAACGATCTATCACATAACGCATGAAGAAATAGGAAAGGAGGGTAGAAATATTCACCAACCTTCGCGATTTTGTCGAAATGTGGCGAGAATTCAGCACTTTTCGCAGCTCTCCGTCGCCATGTTTTGGGGCAGAACTGCGCATGCGCAGACGCAGAGTAGCGTTACGTGTTGAGTTGTACAGACACACACAAAAACACGCTTTTACAACAGAATTTTACTTTTAGCCCTTTCACGATTTACTATTTTTTATTAGTGACATTAAAAGAAATTGTCGTACACACGGGCTTTTTTACTCATCATCTCATAGATTTCTAAAGGTTTTCACAGCAGACTAAAACAATGACTCTCATACAAACCTGTTGACACTTTTAGCTTTAAAGTAAAACATATTTATAGTACTTTGTAGTATTTTTGTACTGTATTGAGAAATGGATATCTTTCTACTAATACTGGAATAACTAAACCTTACCTACACACAAAACCTGCACTTTAGATTTTTAATAAGTTCAATAGCCTATATATTTATATATAAATAAATAAATACAGACCGCAGCCTCTGTCAATGTTAAGGCTGTCAGAGTTCATCTTAAAACAGTCAGTTTCTGATAATCTGACTAACATCTTCAGAACAAAGTGACGCATAAAGAAAGGTTTTGATGGTGAGTAGATGACTGAATATTCATTTTGCTTGAACTGTCTCTTTAAATAATGCACTCATACATACGGTGGCTGGTCAGTTCAGTAGTTCATAACA
Organism: Oreonectes daqikongensis; assembly: GCA_026939265.1. NCBI lineage: Eukaryota > Metazoa > Chordata > Actinopteri > Cypriniformes > Nemacheilidae > Oreonectes > Oreonectes daqikongensis. Next base: position 171,479 of record JAOTQM010000579.1, read on the forward strand.
TGTAGGTGGGTGACATAAGTCTGTCTGGAAATGAATTTTTATAGTTCTGGTGTGGGTGTACATCTCTGACATGAAAAGATGAGGTAGACTTGTACGTATCTCGGGACTTCAGGGGGAAATTATATAAAAGGTATAAACTTAGAATAGGCTAATATGTGATGGTGTATTTTTAAACAGTCATTTCAGCTTGATACAAATGCTCCTGACATTCACATTCAGTTAAATCATTTATTTTTACCTTCTTTTCATTGTTTTTTCTGGTGTTGATGCAGATTGTGTTTAAAAAAGCATTATATTTAAAGGCCAAAAATGAAAGCTTGTAAGACTAAAACTTGTAGACTAAAAATCTACACACGCACGCGCACGCACGCACGCACGCACGCACGCACGCACGCACACGTCTGTCTGTTTTTGTCCTTGAAAATGAATCTCTGTTCTTTAAATGACCGCTAGATGGCGTGAGTGTGTTTGAGTTTCGTTGTGTGTTGATGGCGCAGATACATGAACAGGTGGAATTTATGCCATTTTAAACCATAGTCATGTTTCAGACTAAATATCTTTCACATTTATATTAAAAATCAATTGAATCTAAATGAACTGAATTGTGTAAAGCAAATATGAAAATATTTACTTATATTTACATTTATGCATTTGGCACGCTTTTATCCAAAGCGACTTACATTGCATTATACGTTATACATTTTGTTTCTGAGTATGTGCTTAAGTATTTCAGCATTATTTTCCCAATATATTATATTATATTATATTTGAAAGCATTTTTAAAGAAAAGGATTATTGTATTAATTACGGTTTTCCGCGCTATCGAGCGACAGTAAGCCACGCCCCCTTGGCGCAACTAATGTTCCGATTGGCGCGTACAGCAAAAGGGCGTGTCAACCGCGCACGTCAATCATGGTCATTGGCTACAATGACGCCAGTGAATAAACTGTTGCTGTTGTCACCGGTGGCTTCACATCAATGCGGCTGCAGGTGCGCGCGGAGGATGTGACATATTCACCGGAGAAACGCGTAAGTGTTTCATCTGCTCCTTAAAGCCGCTTGATTTCCGCGACACCGTGTGCTCGTCGTGTTGTCATGTCTCGTTTTTATACGCTGTTATATCGCAGAGTTGAGATGTTGTCACGCGTGTAATAATGACGGTGATATCAAAAGATGAACAGATGTTGTTCGTGCGCGTTACAGGTCGGTGTTTCTATGTGCGCGTGACTCCCACGCAGCTCAGCTCACTGCGACGCCAAACCAAAAATACAGCCGTGCACGCAGCCATTGAGATGTGCGTGTATCTGTACAGTAACGCGCAGATGTGATGCTTTCATGCGTGTGAGAAGGTGATGATGTGTCTGCGGTGGAATGTGAACAGATCAGTGCATTAGTCATGTGTGTGAACATGTATGTAACATATGAGACGAACAGAGCATCACATCAGCATTACTCTCTTGCACTATACTCTCATTGCTCACTACTCTTACAGTAATCTTTCATATCTCCATAGATTAGTTTGATGTTCATCTCTCATAACTCTTGCATCACAGAACTTGCGTTCACAGTTCTGATCTTGCTCAGCTTTAACATCTATTCAATGTCTCATTACTCTTATAGCAGTTTTATCTTCGTCTCGCATTACTCGTTGTAGTATATATATATCCATATGTTCGGTATCCTGGCAAACAAATTACAGTTCTGATCGTTTTAGAAAGTAAATGCACCTGCAAGTTTTACTGTAGTTTGTGAAAAATACAGTTAAATAACTCGCCTGCCATTTCCATGTTGACTTAATTGAACATTTACGGTAAAAAGATGATCATCTCAGTAGCTTTTTATAAGCAAAGGCTTTGGTGAAAATCTGTATGTGACTCTTTCTTTAGTGAAACACAACAGAAGATATTTGGAGACTTTTCCGTGGTTTTGTGTTCATACAATGGAAGTCAATGGAGTTCAGTGTTGTTTGATTATCAACATTCTTCAAAATATCTTCTGTTGTGTTCTGAAGGAGAAAGTCATACAAGTTTGAAATGACATGACTATGAAAGAATCTTCATTTTCAACCTTCAAAAATCACTCGTGTTGTTTCTCAGCGAGGACTGAACCCTGAAACACTCAGTGAGTTTTAGTCGTGTATCGGGAGGTGTTGCTCTATTGGAATGCTTTGTAAAAACAAATCATCTCTTGTTATGACACATCGGACGAGGAGAAGATTCTTTGAGATCTTTATGAGATGCATTCAATATTTTCACTCGTTCAACTAGTTGAACATTTGGATTCACTGATCAGCAAATCAATGTTTGAAAAATATGAATCATACCATTGTATATAGTATAGATAAAGCTTAACTATAAGATTGTTTTGTGTTGATGCCTGTTTATGTATTGTAGTTGTCATTTTCTGACCAACCCAACGTCACAGACGTGTGTTTAATGTTGTCTCGTAAAGCTCAGATTCATGGCCAGATATGTTTGTACCGCAGAACTGCAAACTGGCATTTATTTCCACCGAACATTTATTGGTCTGTTATTTTGACTGTGATATTTTTAGATTATTTCAAAGCGGCGTGATTGAATTAGTCTGAGTTCAGTGCTCATGTTGTATAAAATCAGGCTTCATGGAGACTTGAAGGGTTAATAGAAATTAACAGAAAGTTTGAGAATTAACTTGTTATAGACTTCATCACAATTGCTGTTTGTTTGTTTTGTTTTAAGTCAATTGACTGTTGGAAGGCAAAGTATTAAATATCATTATGATTATTGACTGAGTTTGTAAAGGAGGATGTCAATTTTCACTTAAAATTTCAAGGCAAATTACAGCAGGTGAAAATGACGTTTATAAAGATTACACAACACATAGATTGTTTTCTAGTATCTGATGATGTTAGCAGCAATATTTGCAAAGTTTCCAGAGTTTGCATGTCTGTAACTCAAGAAACTAGTAACTTAGTGTTAGCACTTGTTGCCCCTGTATGACATATCGCTTTATTGCTTCTTAATCTTTGTTTGGATAAATGTAAGAAGTATTACATTAAGTAAATAGATTTGGGTTCTTAATAAACTTTTTTATAGTACAATCCCAGAGATAAATGCGATACACCTTATAGTCTGTCTTCATCATGTCAGTTGTTCTCCAGATAAAGAATGATCAAAATCAACATGTTTAGCTTGGAAATTTTGGTTGATCTGACAAGGATTGAACCTCTTTTTGTTATTGATCGAGTAAAGAGTGAGGTTAGAAAGATTTGATTGTCTATGTGAATGTTTCTGTGTTATCGGTGTGCAGTGGTCAAATTGTCATTTTTGGGGGGATGGCGTAGTCAAATATTGATGATTTGCAGATGATTTCTTTCAGTATAAAATGTATATTTTAATAATTAAAAGATAATTATTTTTTGTCATTTTTTTCTCAAATCGAGTGTGTTTTCATGCTAGTATTTGTCACATCATAATGATACGATGCGTCTGTCTCGCTTTCTGTTTGACTGTCAGAGACTTGGATGTGATAGACAGACCTCGTGTTTGTCACACACAGTTTGAGTCGGAGGTGATGACATACTGTACTGTACACACTCCTCAATGCCAAAGGAAACACACACAGACACACACAGACGCACACAGACATCCATCTGCTGTCACAGAGACCACAGGCGATCTCTCAGTGAGGCAGTGCCTCCTGATAAAACTCTAAAATACAACAAAATATAGATTTAAAGCACTACTGAGTCTGACCAATAGTGCCACCGGTGGATCAAAATGTGTCTGTTGTGAAAGACCATATGAACGAAAAATCACAGATGAGATCTCTTTAATATCTCAGTTATTTCTCCTAGACATCAGTGAGATTAAATGGAGAGCAAGAGTTTGAAACATCTCAGATATTTCTGCTGAGAAAAAAGTCTCACAAATGTCTCCAGAAGAGACGTCAACATCAGATTTGTCAATATTATTGAAGATCTCAATATGATCTCAAACATTTCTCCAGATTATTTTATCTCTACAATCTACATTCATTCAACACAATTACGCTCTGATTGAATTTCTCCTGAGAAGTTTTAGGAGACACATCTGAGACTTAAATGAGAATTATGTCAGGTCTTCTTCTGAAGGTCATATGAATGTTAAGATGTCGTAGATGCGTCTCTGTGTCGTGTGGTCTCATCTGAGCTCAATTCTTCAGCCGTCACATGACACCCGGTTTCTCTGTCAGCTTTTATCTGTCCGTCTGGATGTTGTTCATGTGTCAGCAGGCCGGGCATGTCTCATCTCGTCTCTGTTTTTCACTTTAGTGTGTTGCTTTTTCTCGGCGTGAATACTCTTCTCTTCTGGATTATTTATAGCTGCATTGTAATTATCTGTGACCCGCACACGCACAAACACTTATCTGTGCCGCCACACATGAAACCAAACGCCTTCACTGCCACCAGATGAAGAAGAATGTTTGCAAATAACATCCTCTGTATTTTCCTTTCAAGTGTTTGCCCATCAGAAAGAAAAATCACACACGCGATCTCTTTATCGTCTCATTTGTTTCTCATTTATATGACGTATCTGTGCATTCACAGGCCTTCACGGGATAATGTACCAGGTCTGCCCATGCCAGCCCGTAACCACGACGACCGTGAGCCTCTCCTCTATTCGACTGGATGAGGAACCCGGCCTCTGGTGATGTCATGCACAGGTTCGAGGTTCTTGGGATCGTGGGTGAAGGTGAGCATCGATGTTAAACGTAGAACTTCTTTGGTGGAGATTTTATCTTGTTTTTCTTTTGTGTGTCTCAAAACAAAATGAACTTCCTTCAGAGGCAAAGCTGTATCGAGACTTTCTGAGAGTTCATATGTTTAAATGCATTTATTTGCAGATCAAGTTGTTTCTTGGTTTAAGCGTAAGATTCAGGAAAACATATTTGCCAGCGGGGAATACATTTCATTTAAATCTCTGATAACAAGTTTACCATCTCCAAATTGAATCTTGTTGTTTCAACTGGAACTAAACAAAAACTGCATGTTTGTCAGTGCACAAAATAGACCAACAGAAACGGTCCATATTTGACTCTTTTCTGTCCTATCATAAGAAATGAGAAAAACTGGAATGAAATTTGAATCTATGAAAGAAATATGAATATTGTACTGTTTAGAGATATATATGAAGTATCTGTCTCTGAATGAGGATGTGGTGAAAGTCTTGGGTTTTATTTTTACTTCATCTGTTTCACACTAACACTACAGCAAGTGTTATTTTTGTGTGTGTATTGGATGTTTTCTTAGGTCACGTTTACACAAATTGTAAGAAACAGAAATGCTATACCGAACAGATCAGTCCTGTCATATTTGGCCATAATCGCTTTAAAAACAAATGTGGCCTCTTTATAGAAAAGTAAAGTATATGGACACACAATAGGATAGTTGTATTAAATTTAATTGATGATGATTTTATGAAGTCACAGGAATATTTTCATGACTGTATTAGAATTATGAGAATTTCATTGTGAGATGATGAATATGATGTATTGTCTTCAGGTAATAATGCTTAACTCTTATTGGCTCGTGATCGGGACATCAACTGTGAAAGTGGCACGTGACCCGAGAGGAGGATTATAAATATAAAGATGGGAGATTACGTCACATAATCCAGATTAACACATAATAATGTTTAAACCATTTTACTGTATTAGATTAGGTGTGTGTGTGTGTGTGTGTTTGCTCATGCCCATATGCATCAACATGTCGTGTTCTAGTGTTTGGGGGTGTTTGTGGCATGCTGTGTGTGTAGTGATGGGCTGTTTGTGTGTTTGGTTGTGTGTGCATGTTTGACTGCGTGTGTCTTTGTGTATGTGCGTGTGTGTGTGCGCATGTGCGTGCGTCTTTGTGTGTTTTTATGCACGTGTGTATATGTGTATGTGACGGGCTGTTTGTGTGTTTGACTGTGTCTGTGTGCGTGTGTGTGTGTGTGTGTGTGTGCATGCTGTGTGTGTAGTGATGGGCTGTTTGTGTGTTTGGTTGTGTGTGCATGTTTGACTGCGTGTGTCTTTGTGTATGTGTTTGTGTGTGTGCATGCATCTTTGTGTGTTTTTATGCACGTGTGTATATGTGTATGTGACGGGCTGTTTGTGTGTTTGACTGTGTGCGTGTGTGTATGTGCGTGTGTGTGTGTGTGCGCGTCTTTGTGTGTGTTTTTATGCATGTGTGTGTATATGTGTATGTGATGGGCTGTTTGTGTGTTTGACTGGGTGGGTGGGTGTGTGTATGTGATGGGCTGTGTGTGCATGTGTGTATGTGACGGGCTGTTTGTGTGTTTGACTGTGTGCGTATGTGTATGTGCGTGTGTGTGTGTGTGTGTGCGCGTCTTTGTGTGTGTTTTTATGGATGTGTGTGCATGTGTGTATGTGATGGGCTGTTTGTGTGTGTGTGTGCGTGTGTGTGTGTGTGCGTGTGTGTGCGTGTGCGTGTGTGTTTAATGCATGTGTGTATATGTGTATGTGACGGGTTGTTTGTGTGTTTGACTGTGGCTGTGTGTGTGTGTGTGTGTGTGTGTGTGTGCGCGCGTGCGTGCGTCTGTGTGTGTTTTTATGCTTGTGTGTATATGTGTATGTGATGGGCTGTGTGTGCATGTGTGTATGTGATGGGCTGTTTGTGTGCGTCTGTGTGTGTTTTTATGCATGTGTGTATATGTGTATGTGATGGGCTGTGTGTGTATGTGATGGGCTGTTTGTGTGCATCTGTGTGTGTTTTTATGCATGTGTGTATATGTGTATGTGATGGGCTGTGTGTGCATGTGTGTATGTGATGGGCTGTTTGTGTGTGTGTGTGTGTGTGTGTGCGCGTGTCTTTGTGTGCGTGCGTGTGTGTGTGTATGTGCGTGTGTGTGTGTGTGCATGCATCTTTGTCTGTGTTTTAATGCATGTGTGTATATGTGTATGTGATGGGCTGTTTGTGTGTTTGACTGTGTGTGTGTGTGTGTGTGTGTCGTGCTGTGTGTTCAGCTGTCAGTAGATTAGTTTCTAGTGTCTCTGTTGGCCATCACTCTCTTAATCTCTCTTCAGATGTTCTTCTTCTTCTTCTTCTCTCATATTCAGCATCCATCACCTGTCCTCTCCTCTCACAGGCAACAGAAAAACACTTGACATATATCAGATAATACATCACTGCTTTCAGCGAATGCTGACGGAAACTCTCGCTGAATGTTGCTCCAATAAAAACAGGTCACCGAGTTCCACTTTTGTGCCAGTTGAGGGTTTATGGCCTCATTTTCTTCTCATCCTCGTTCCAGCTCTGAAGAAAGCAGGTTAACTCTGATACACCTGAAGATCAGCCCATATATCGCAAGTGTTGATATTCACATTCTGCTCATGCTCTTACTCCTCGGCTGATTGGTCACAGGCACATGTGGTTCTCTTCTGATTGGCTGGAGTGGTGGAATGTGACAGGCGTGATGTAAAGATGATGTTGTGGATTTCAGGTCTTCACACCGCAGGATGCTTGTGTGTGTGTGTGGGGGGGTTATTTCAGTGACTCCTCCTCTCGCATCAGTGCCAGATGATGTCATCACATTTGTGAAGTGAGGGATGAACAGAGGTTGAGATGATCCCGGAGGAAAATGCTCACGTTCTGCTCTTATGTACCAATTTTATCACTTGTGTTTCTCCTTATATATTCAAGACTTTAGGATTAATAGGATATTTTCTGAAATTCCATGTTGGTTTCCAAGCTGCAAAGTCTCCATTTAATCTCATCATGTCTGTTAGAAGCACTTGAAGGAGATCTGATGTGATTTGTCTCCATCAGAGAAGATGCAGCTGTAAAATCATCTTGTCTTTATTAAACTGTGTTGTTTTATTATTCATGACACTGAAATGATGGAATCTCATTATCTGTGAATGTGAATCATCTCTCCATCATTAATAATCACATGATTCATCCTGACCAGTAAAATCAAACCAATGTCCACCAGAATAAATCCAGTTTAACATCTCAATCAAAATGTCGCGCGTCTGCGCAGCTTCTAAATCATCCAGATATAAATCATCTGAACATTGTCCTGTTTAAAAGACGTCTCCTTTCACTATTTTATTTAAATTATACTTTTTTTATTTGATCAGTTCTTTATTTTATTTTATTCTATTTATTCTTTCATTAATTAATTTGTAAATTTTTATTAGTCCTTAATTTATTTCATTAATTCTTTAATTTGTTAATTATTTTATTTGATGAATTCTTAATTTATTTTATTAATTCTATATTGTTTATTATTTTATAATGTTTTAATTCTTTTTTATTTCCTGTTTTATTTTATTCTTTATTTTTTAATTCATACATTTTTATTAGTCCTTAATTTATTTCATGAATTCTTTCATTTGTTAATTTTTTTTTGGAGGATAAATTATTTGATGATTCTATATTTTTTATTATTTTACATTGTTTTAACTCTTTTTTTTTATTCCCTGTTTTTTTTTTTTTTTTTATAATTCATTTATTTATCTTTATATCATTTACTTATTTACGTATCTTTTTTATTCTCTCTTTTATTTATTCTTTATTCATTTATCTTTTTTATTTTTATATTGGCTTTCTTCTTTATTTTGTATAATTTATTTGTATGTTGTTTTCTCTCGCTGTATGTAAGTGACCATATGCATTTTTACTATAATAAGAGAGCACAGGGCCAGCAGTATGTAAAATTAACAGGACATATGGTTTTCGAGGATGAGGGCATGTCACACAACCTGTCCATGTTGGCATGAGTCTCATTTGTGTAATTCTGCCAGTTGTCACTTCCGTGAATTCTGTAATAGTGAGCTGTGATCGAACGGAGAAATGGCTTTTCCTCTCTTTAAACTGTTTTCTATCTACACATCATGTTTGGTTGTATTATGTGTTTGATAAATAAAACGATTTCTTGGTTTTCCTGTTGGATGTGTTCAGATCAGATATATATTTTCTCCACACAGATGCTGTGGTTTATGCGACCTGAGAGAAAGTAGTTTGTTTTTGCTAAACATAAAGTCTTTGTTGTTATCGGACCCTCTGTTGGCTGTTCTTATAACATTTGAGGTGACGGCAGGTAAACGTGTGAATGAATGCCTCCCGTTTTCTCCTGTGCTTCTCCTTCAATCACTTTATTCTTCAGACACAAAACACTCTTTGGGTTTTGGCACAGTCGCATGCATTTACTCAGACGGTAAAGACGGGCGAATGGAGTAAAACCTGTTTCTCTCTCTCTGTCACACAGGAGCCTATGGTGTGGTGTTGAAGTGCAGACACAAGGTAAGATTCCCTCAGTATTCTCTGGGTGTGTTTGAGAGATACTCCCTGTTATTTTATGTTTTAACTGTGTCTCAAGCGCTTACACATCAAATAAATACTTCAAATGTAGAATGAATACAGATATTTCTGGGTAAAAGCACAATAAGTGAAAAGCACAAAGGTACATTTCTCAACCAACTTCAATATGATTCTGAATCTGTGAATGCTTGGGAGTTTATATTGAAAGTAATATGCTTCCATGTTATTATGTATGATATTAACTGTTCACTTATGACAATAAATCATTTTCCAAGTCTAACATTGAAGAAAAACGTGATATGTGTAAACATGCTAAATAATGCATTATACAATACGATAATATCTTATGTTTGTAGTATCAATTTGAACAATATTAAAATCTATTTGAAAACTGAAAATTATGTCTGTCATACATGCATTTTTTCTGATCATTGTGTGATAGATATATACACATTTGCGATATTTTGCTAACTTTGATATATTTTGTGTTCTTAAATTCTATCAAGATTATAAATGACTGAAGATGGAAATCATAAACCATTGAAATTGGTTGAGAAATGTTTTTAAGCACAAAAATGCATTGAGCAATAACACTGAAAAAAGGATTTTTGCTGCTCGTCCAATCTACTTAAATTAAACAACACAATTTTTGGAAAATTTGGTCAAAACATGATTTTTTCATGTTCAGTTATGTTACTTAATTTATTAATGTTAGGACTTCATGAATGATTTGTGTTGCGTTAACATACAATTTTACAACTGGGAAGTTGTATTTTCTTAATTGTTTAATGTGTTTTTCAGTCAAGAGAAACACTTGTTAGAGTTTAATGTTCATATATCTTTGAGTTTTGTGGTTACCATTGTTCAGAAAAGCTTTGCCTTTGGTTAAGTAATGGGCGGTTACATTTTAAAATCTTTTTGTTAAGTTCTAACGTATTACCTTGTTAAAGATAAATGAAATATGGATGTAGCATGAACTCAAAACATTTATGTTGAGAATGTGAAATGAAAATATGAAACTTTAACATATAAAAATCATATTTGTTTAACAAACATAAATTGAGAAAATTGAACATAGAGAAATTATGCCGAGTAAACATTACTTTGTTATGTGCAACCGATTTTACATCATTTATTATGTTAATCCAACAGATTTTTTTTTCTTCAGTGTAACAGACCAAAGTTTAATGTATGTTTGTGGTGCATTATAGTATATCCCACAATCCATTGCATTTACTTTCATTTTGCAGTTTGTATTTAAGTCTTTCGGTACATTTATAAACACGCTTTGAGATGCGTTGTGTACAGTTTGAATCATTTATCACTGAATATTTCATATTGTAAAGTGTGTACAGTAAGCGGTGCGCTGGTGTCCGTTCAGAACAGAGACACTAGTAACAGGTTTCAGTTCAGTGCTGGTGATGTGACATATGGTGAGTTTAGTTATTAATATCTCCTCCGGTTATGAGCAGAGACAGATGGACAGAGAAATGTGTGTTGATTTTGTGTTTAATGGAATTGTGTGAAAGTTAAAGCTCATGTTTTTAGACTCTCAGTCTTCATCTACAGTGTGATGGTTAACTATCAACATGTTTATGGTGTTATGTGGTGCCGGAGGGTTTTGGTTTGATCTGATCTCTTGTTGAAGGTCATTGATTTGTTTCCAGCGTGTGAAACTCAAACACAAAGATCATGTGAATATGAACCGAGACTGCAGGCCGGATTATAGTCAAGGTCAGAGGTCTGTCTGCTTTTTAACAAAGTATCAAGTCTTGTTTTTAAAGATGAAGCAAATTGTTTTTGTTTTAAGCACAAATCTTAACAAAACATTGCTTTATCATTTGAACTATAGTTATACTTCTGGTGTAAATATAGTAAAGCTGAAACAGTAAACGCTTCAGGCGGTATTTAATGATGCATTAAGAATCCTGATTAAGATGATAAGTGCAAGACAAATGTTTGTATTTTAAACGATATTATAAATACAATTATAATTGCATTACATGATTTCACACTGGGGGATACAAGGCGTTTTTATGTGTATAGAAACACTTATTTTAAAAAGCAGAAATATATATTTAATTAAAAAGTGTATGTATGTTTCCTTTTTGATATGCCTGAAAGTATGTAGTGTATGATGGTTGTGTGCGCATGCGTGTGTTCAGTAGAGCTGCGCAATTAATCGGAAAACGAATCGGAATTACAATTACAGGTGAAACAATTACATAATTGCTAAAAGTCTCAATTGCAGTAGCTGTTCATTTGTGCTCATTTCTGTGTGTTACAGCAGTGTGTTTGGACACAGAAAACAGTGGCGAATAAGAGAATTAATATGTTGATGTGTCCTTAAGCCATTCGTTTTGGATTTTTTATTTCCATAATTATTTGTTATTTACATTATATTATTGTTTGGGATGTTTATAGAAAAAATATGCATCCCCACCGGGATATATAAACAAGGACACACACACACACACACACACACACACACAATATGGCATGTAGCTGCATCACTGAAACTTCTAAAAGTAAAATCTATTAATCGACAGTAATAATTGCGATTACAATATCAAGGGGAATAATAGACAATTACGAGTTTTGTCATAATTATAATTATAATGTCATAATAAGTGTTCAGTATACCCACTTAACTCAAACCTGCAAAACCTCCCTTTGGGGATGTCATCATTTGGAAAAGCACTATAAAAATATAGTTTTTTTTAAATGTTAAACATGTAAAACACTGGTGTTAAAGTTATAGTGTGGGTTAGGGTTAGTGTATAACTAGCTGTTTAAAAAAAAGTCTGGAATGTCCTCATCTAGATTTCCATAGGCGTAATGATTTGTATACAGTATAAACTGTATATTTTTATTCCCTAAACCTAAAGATCATAGAAAACTTTGATCATAGATTTTCAACATGAGTTGGTGTGCGTTGGTTTAGGTTCCCACCGGGATATAAAAACAACACACACACACACACACACAGATCCAGACCTATAGAAGCACACAGGTGTGTCTCTCAGCTATGAGTCATGTTTTCTACACCTTTATTACTGAACTACATTAAATAACTAGTGTTTCTTTTACTCTGTAAAGAGTTTTTTAACGTATTAAAAGTGAAACGTATCGTATATGGAGGTCTGGATCGTGACTCGAGTCTGACTTGATGATCATGATTCAGTAAGATTCTTCTGTTGTAAATAATGACAGGCCTGTCAAAGCATCATGTCTGGAGCGTGAGGATCTGATAATGACCCGACACACAGACGGCGAGTTTATAAATCATTCAGACAGATCATCATCATCATCATCAGTCCTTCATCTAAACAGAGCCGCTGCGGAGTCTTCATCTCTCATTTATACTCCAGACCTATAGCTTATGTCTGATAGGTTTGAGATCTTTAAAACAAAGTCATTTAGGAAAAACCGACTGTGTCTGTTTATATATATATGTGACCCTGGATCACAAAACCAGTTTTATGGGTCAATTTTGTGATATTGATATTTTTACATCATCTAAAAGCTGAATAAATAAGATTTCTATTGATGTATGGATAGTTTCAATATTTGGCCGAGATACAATTTAAAACTCAAAAATCTGAGGGTGCAAAAAATCACCTTTAAAGTTGTCCAAATGAAGTCCCTAGTATAGCATATTACTCACAAAAATAAAGTAGGAAATGTACAAAATATCTTCATGGAACATGATCTTTACTTTATATCCTAATGATTTTTGGCATAAAAGAAAAATGTCTAATTTTGACCCATACGATGTATTTTTGGCTTTTACTACAAATGTTCTCGTGCAACTTAAGACTGGTTTTGTGATGCAGGGTCACATATTTAACTTTAATGATCTGGAAAATGACCAAGTGCTTATATATTCATAATATTGACAACACATGACAGTGATATAAACTCTGATCTCTTTCTCTGTATTTTACGCTGTTGTGTGTTGCACTTACACGTTTGTTTTACTCTTTTGTCTCTTGTCTGCTGATCACAGCATGTTTACATTGTGTTTTATGTTTTTTTCCTCTAACTCTCGAGATGAAAGCCTGACACATTTTGATGACATGAACAAAGTGAATGTTGACTCAGCTGAGATTCAACTGGTCAGTTTGCAGATTCGTAACTTTTTTTGTGCTCCGTAAACTTCACAGTACATCATAGAAATGATCCTGCACGGAGATCCCGTCTATCCCGCGTCACGATTCCCTTTGACAAAACTTGCCGTCCGTCGTGGTTTCATGGGTTTCTCTTCACTCGTGTCTTGACATGCTGTCCAATGAGTTTAACAAACCTGTTTGTACAGTTCACCGTAATGAATTCTCGACCGTCTCCCGCTCATGAAATATCGATCGTAAGAGAGCATTTATGTGTTCGGATATGAGATCACTGGCAGAAATCTGCACTCTTTGTCTGTTTTACATGAAAGTTTCATTTTTTGTTTTGATGTTTGTGAGTCTGAACGAGTTTTTGGTTTAGGATTGAATCTTTGCTTGGAGATGTTTAATCTCATAGAAACACTGCTGGAGATTTTGTGTTAAATAATAAAAAGATCAAATAACAATATTACATGAGCTGTTATCCATGTGCAGATTGTATTGTTGATGCTCTGTTTTTTTGAATATGAAAGTGGTTTTGGTAAAATAATAATAACTGATGATGCATTGCAGATGATATCACACGCATGTTGTTCATGACTTCTTTTCTTCAGTGAACTATTAGAATTGGGGAAACGTTGTCTAAAGCGGATTAGCAGATTTCTGACGTTCATCAGTAACTGTTTTAAACATGTGAACAATACAGTATGTGTCATCCATTTTTCCTTTCAGCTTTTAACAGATGCTTTGGTTCTTCATGTGAGAATGAGGAGAATATGTAGGTCATTGAAACGCGGCCATGGACTAAACCCCTCTCTCACACGAGCTATTTATACACACACGGACTGAATAGAGAGAGACTTTTATTTCTCGCTCATTTGTTCTGGATGGACACAGGTGCACACACACACAGAGAGAGAGAGAGAGAGAGAGAGAGAGAGAGAGAGAGAGTTACTGTAGGCGTGCGCGCGCATGTGAGTGAATGTAAGGGTGTTAACACACGTCACTTCACTGTTTTTATTTCTTCTTGGTTGATAGAAGAATGAACAAGCGCACTGATCTGAGATCAGGGCACATCACACAGGTCGAGTTCGCCCTCTTCTGGTAGATGTCATGACTGCATCATTCTGGTGTTAAAGAGCAGATTTCTGTGTGTGTTTGAGAATATATCTCACCCTGGATCACAAAACCAGTTTTATGGGTCAATTTTGTGAAATTGAGATGTTTACATCATCTAAAAGCTGAATAAATAATCTTTCTATTGATGTATGGTTTGTTGGACAATATTTGGCTGAGATACAACTATTTAAAACTCAGGAAACTGAGGGTGCAAAAAAATCTTTATAACCACATGACATGATCCAGACCAGTTAAAGAACCAGTTTATAACCACATGACATGATCCAGACCAGTTTAAGAACCAGTTTATAACCACATGACATGATCCAGACCAGTTTACCAGTGATGGGTTTAGTGTTGATGTGGATCACAGTGCAGGATTTTTGTTTCTGAACAGATGTTTGTGTCAGAAAGGGCCGGTTTGGTGTTGATCTTGTGAATTTAACCTTGTGTTTTTTGTTTAAACATTACTAACACACACTTTTTGCTTTTACAGCAAGAAATATATCAGAGCAATGAAAGTCATTGACAAACCTGTAAACTCTTGACCTCTGGGACTATTTTTGTCTGTATGAATGATGTTTGTTTATTAAACTCATTGGTTAGTCATGCAAGGTGTGCGTGCGTGTGTGTGTGTGTGTGTGCGTGCGTGCGAGCCCCCTTTCATTAATAATGGATTTGTTTAAAGTTAAACATTTATTCTGAAGGTTAGTGACGTGTGATGGTTTTGAAAGCACGTTGTGTATTTTTCTGTTAAACCACTAGATTAATTTAAAACCCTTGTGAGCTCTCCTAGACTGTATTTTAAAGGTACAGTTCACCCCAAAATAAAAACTTACAATTTCTTCTCTCTCATGTGTTTGTGAACCTGTATGTGAGTCTTTCTTCAGTGGAACACAACAAGAGATATTTTGAGAAATGTCTCAGTGGTTTTGTGTTCATACAATGGAAGTCAATGGAGTTCAGTGTTGTTTGATTATCAACATTCTTCAAAATATCTTCTATTGTGTTCTGAAGAAGAAAGAAACTCATGCAGGTTTGACAGAATTTTATTTTTGGTTAAACTTGTATGCATAAACGGAGGCAAATGATATTCTGCAATACTTCACACAGTGAGACTGTAAAAAGAACTGAGACACTTCGTTTTTTGCCATTTATAGTTCAGATATTATACTTTATCTTAAAACTAATTAAATCAATATGGGAATTGTGGACGTTTGAGAAAAGAGTATACCATACTGTAAAAAAGGTAATTTTACAGAATTTTTCAGGTATTTTTTTATGTAAAAAGACCCTGTAATTTTACTGAACTGTAAAGTACATTTTTTTTCTTTTTACAGATTTTTCATGTAATTTTCATAATAGGTCAAAAAGCTTAAAATGTACAAGAACACATCATTTTACAGGGAATTACAGTTACAGTTACAGTTATTTTACACTTTATTTATGCCAGAAAATTAAAGTTTTATTTTTTTAATAATTTTACAAATATGAGTCTATTTGAGACAAGAGGAGAATATAAGAGTAGAGAAGAGTTTAATGTGTAAAGCCGTGTAAAGCAGGACATTTCACAGAACCGTGTCTTGGTTTTTATCAAGGATGTTTTCTGGACATTCAGACCGCCTGAACATTTACATAACACTTCCTCTATCATAATTCTACTTCCTGTTTCTCCGTCGAAGCTCAAAAGCAAATATTCAGTGGTTGGTGCGTTTGCATCGTACTGTCAGAAAGATTAAAATTGCTCTGAATGCTTACGGTCTTCACTATTTTCGTCCGTGTGAGGTTCCGTTCGGCCTGACCAATGAGGACGCAGTGTGCTATGAATATGCATGACACACTAACTCCTGTAATCTTCTGTTAAAGGATGTGTGTTTATATGGATAGAGTCTCTCTTCGGCCCGCGGCGGTCGGTGGGTTTATAGAAGGACGAGCAAGCGTGGACCTGAGATCTGAGATCTGTTATGCTCCAGTTCATCATCTTATCATGCACAAACAGAAGACAGTAGTGTACTTTAAGTAAAGTATTAAGTTTAAAGGACTAATAGCACACTTCTTTTCTGCAAGCGTGAATAAAAATATGTTATTTGTGCTGTGTTATGTACGTCAGACCTGCAAATAGGTTTTTATTACGCATGAACCCGAGTGTTTTGTTCTTGCCTTGTGTATTTCCCGTGTAAGTATCATTTCAGCCTCTTGTCTTCTGTACAGTCATCTCACGCCGAGCGCTGGATGAGAAACCGCTTCCGTTAGTCATTATTAATGGTGTGTCAAAAATCTGCTTGGTTTGTTTCTTTGGGGACAGCAGGTCTTTTATTTTTATTGACGTATTTTGTAGCTCAGCAAGATTGCAGATTAATAACCGCATGCAGAATAATGCACAGAAGGAGGGTCAGTATATATGCACCCTGACATTCATATACAGTATCTGAAAGTCAATGCATCATCAGAAATGTCGTCTTTATTCTCTCTCTGTAATAAAGTCTCAGTTATGACATCAATCTCTTTCACAAGCACAACCAATCATAGCACTTTCAGGATCTGACCGACCAATCACTCATTAGCTCATCTGTCTGGGGGCGGGGTCAGAGGTCATCCATGAGTGTGACCTGTGTCACATCTTCTACGCTCTAAAAAAATCATTCATGTGGCTTAGTAAATATCACAGTTATATTAACTTAATGAAATCTTTTAAAATCATTTAATTGATTAAAAAATATTATAAAAAATTTCTCTACAATTTGCATATTTTATTTAAGTTTATTTAATAAAAAAAAAGTATTTTATTAACAAATAACATTTTTAAAACACTTAATATTTTTGGTGAATTCTAATAGAAATATTAAAGTTTTTACCTAAATTTACACAATTTAAACTGTATATTTCATTGATTTGACAGCTAAAAAATATATTTTTTAATAATTGTACATTTTTTAAAGTTTAATTTTTTTTCACGTTAAAAAAACGTAAAAAATCTTAAGAGTAGGAAACTATTGTGTGTTTCAGTTTTAATGAAGGACGGAATGTGGAGCAGTTTTCATGAGACACACAATCACAATAAAACCTACAAAATAAAGGAGTTTTGATGTATAAATGTGTGTACTTCTGTATGAATTTCTCAGTTGTGTCTATTTTATGTAGCAAATTCGGTCAAAGGTTCTTTAAAGAATCATCCCTTTCTTAACTTTTAACAATAATTTGTGAGACCGAAAGGTTCTTCAGATGTTTAAGGTTCTTTTTGAAACCATTTAGACAAAAAAGGTTCTTCTCTGGCATTGTGATGCACCTTTATTTTTAAGAGTGAGGGATTAGAAATGATTTTTACCTTCATGAACACGCACACTTTTACTTTTCTAGACTTTGTGTGTGTTTCAGTACTTGAGTGTCATGAGTGTGTGATCTGTGAACTGTCTCTCTCACGGTTTTATTCTTCTAAAGGATGAAAGTAGAGCAGAGGAGGATATAGGGACGCACACACAGTATGGATACAGAATACAGCTTTAGACAAGAATGTGTGTGTTTTTGTAAATATTAAGATTTTTTGTAAATGTGTTTTGATTTATTTCAGTTTCTCAGTTATGAAATACTTAAAAAATGTATAAAAAAAACACAATCTTCCCCGTGTACTGTCAGTTCAGACGACCACAGACTGTGAAAACCCCAAATGCAAAAAAAATGTAAAGTATATTATAGTACTGAAGCACTCAAACATCAGTCCTGACTCAACTCATCTGTATTGAATCTGAATAGAAAACAAGCAATGAATGAGATGTTTTCTGTAGAAAATGTATTGCATTTTATTATTTTTTCTTCCCCTGAAGACCTCACCTGAGCTCAGTGTCTCTGTGTTTATTCTCATCTGAGTTTCTTCTCTGTTTCAGGAGACAAATGAAACTGTGGCCATTAAGAAGTTCAAGGACAGTGAAGGTACGACCTCTTTTCCTCTCTTCTCTCTTCTCCTCTCTTCTCTTCTCTCTTCTGCTCTCCTCTCTTCTCTTTTCCTCTCTTTTCTTCTCCTCTCCTCTCTTTTCTTCTCCTCTCTTTTCTTCTCTCTTCTCCTCTCTTCTCTTCTCTCTTCTGCTCTCCTCTCTTCTCTTTTCCTCTCTTTTCTTCTCCTCTCCTCTCTTTTCTTCTCCTCTCTTTTCTTCTCTCCTCTCCTCTCTTCTCTTCTCTCTTCTGCTCTCCTCTCTTCTCTTTTCCTCTCTTTTCTTCTCCTCTCTTTTCTTCTCCTCTCTTTTCTTCTCTCTTCTGCTCTTCTCTTTTCCTCTCTTTTCTTTCTCCTCCTCTCCTCTCTTTTCTTCTCCTCTCTTTTCTTCTCCTCTCTTCTCTTCTCCTCTCCTCTCTTTTCTTCTCCTCTCTTTTCTTCTCCTCTTCTCCTCTCCTCTCTTTTCTTCTCCTCTCTTCTCTTCTCCTCTCCTCTCCTCTCTTCTCTTCTCTCTTCTCTTTTCCTCTCTTTTCTTCTCCTCTCTTTTCCTCTCCTCTCTTTTCTTCTCCTCTCTTTTCTTCTCCTCTCTTCTCTTCTCCTCTCTTCTCTTCTCCTCTCCTCTCTTTTCTTCTCCTCTCTTTTCTTCTCCTCTTCTCCTCTCCTCTCTTTTCTTCTCCTCTCTTTTCTTCTCCTGTCTTCTCCTCTCTTCTCTTTTCCTCTCTTTTCTTCTCTTCTCTTCTCCTCTCCTCTCTTTTCTTCTCCTGTCTTCTCCTCTCTTCTCTTTTCTTCTCGTCTAGTCTCCCGTCTTCTCGTCTCTCGTCTCCTCTCTTCTCGTCTCTTCTCTTTTCTTCTCTCTTCTCTTCTCCTCTCTTCTCGTCTCCTGTCTTCTCTCCTCTCTTCTCCTCTCTTCTCTTTTCTTCTCTCTTCTCCTCTCTTCTCTTCTCGTCTCGTCTCGTCTCCTCTCTTCTCTTCTCCTGTCTTCTCTCCTCTCTTCTCCTCTCTTCTCTTTTCTTCTCTCCTCTCTTCTCCTCTCTTCTCGTCTCCTGTCTTCTCTCCTCTCTTCTCCTCTCTTCTCTTTTCTTCTCTCTTCTCTTCTCCTCTCTTCTCGTCTCCTGTCTTCTCTCCTCTCTTCTCCTCTCTTCTCTTTTCTTCTCTCTTCTCTTCTCTTCTCTTCTCGTCTCGTCTCGTCTCGTCTCGTCTCGTCTCGTCTCTTCTCCTCTCCTCTCTTCTCTTCTCCTGTCTTCTCATCTCGTCTCTTTTCTTCTCTTCTCCTCTCCTCTCTTTTCTTCTCCTCTCTTTTCTTCTCCTCTCTTTTCTTCTCCTCTCCTCTCTTTTCTTCTCCTCTCTTTTCTTCTCTTCTCCTCTCCTCTCTTTTCTTCTCCTCTCTTTTCTTCTCCTCTCTTTTCTTCTCTTCTCTTCTCTTTTCTTCTCCTCTCCTCTCTTCTCTTCTCTTCTCCTCTCTTTTCTTCTCTTCTCCTCTCCTCTCTTTTCTTCTCCTCTCTTTTCTTCTCTTCTCCTCTCCTCTCTTTTCTTCTCTTCTCCTCTCCTCTCTTTTCTTCTCTTCTCCTCTTTTTTCTTCTCCTCTCTTCTCTCTTCTGCTCTCCTCTCTTCTCCTCTCTTCTCCTCTCCTCTCTTCTCTTCTCTCTTCTGCTCTCCTCTCTTTTCTTCTCCTCTCTTCTCTTCTCTTCTCGTCTCATCTCCGCTCCTCTCTTCTCCTCTCCTCTCTTCTCTTCTCTTCTCTTCTCTTCTCCTCTCCTCTCCTCTCCTCTCCTCTCTTCTAGTCTCCCGTCTTCTCGTCTCGTCTCCTCTCTTCTCCTCTCTTCTCGTCTAGTCTCCTGTCTTCTCTTCTCGTCTCATCTCCGCTCCTCTCCTCTCTTCTCTTCTCTTCTCGTCTCATCTCCGCTCCGCTCCTCTCCTCTCTTCTCTTCTCCTCTCCTCTCCTCTCCTCTCCTCTCTTCTAGTCTCCCGTCTTCTCGTCTCCTCTCTTCTCCTCTCTTCTCGTCTAGTCTCCTGTCTTCTCTTCTCCTGTCTTCTCTTCTCGTCTCATCTCCGCTCCTCTCCTCTCTTCTCTTCTCTTCTCTTCTCGTCTCATCTCCGCTCCTCTCCTCTCTTCTCTTCTCTTCTCTTCTCTTCTCCTGTCTTCTCATCTCGTCTCCCTTCCTCGCTCTGATAAAATGCAGAAAATGAGGAGGTGAAGGAGACGACCATGAGGGAGCTGAAGATGCTCCGCATGCTCAAGCAGGAGAACATCGTGGAGCTGAAGGAGGCGTTTCGACGGCGGGGGAAACTCTATCTGGTGTTTGAGTATGTGGAGAAGGTGAGAGACACCTGCAGATCTTCTGCTGAATCGTGTTTCATGTGACGTGACATTAATCTGCATGTGTGTGTTATAGAACATGCTGGAGCTGTTGGAGGACATGCCAAACGGAGCTCAACCTGAGAAGGTGCGAAACTACATCTACCAGCTGATCAAAGCCATTCACTGGTGCCACAAGAACAACATCGTACACAGAGGTGAGAGTCCACGCACGCACGCACACACACGCGCGCACACAAACCCACTCTCTCACATCTGTCTCTCTCTCTCTAGATATCAAGCCAGAGAATCTCCTCATCAGTGCTGATGATGTGCTCAAACTCTGTGACTTTGGTGAGTTTCTGCAGTCATGTGATCATTGAGAACCAATCAGTGTGCTGTTATCAGAACTGAGAGTGTGTGTGTGTGTGTGTGTGTGTGTGTGTGTGTGTGTGTGTGTGTGTGAGAGAGAGAGAGAGAGAGAGAGAGAGAGGCAGACACAACAGCAGATTGTTCGTCTCTCACTCCAGACTGTCTTCTTCGAACCAGTGCTGTTGTTTTTATTTGGAAATGAATTTACACACACATGCACACACACAGGTCCAAACATGTTTGTAACAGTCTGTTGTTGTTTTTGTTTCTGATGTGTGTTGTCAGGTTTCGCTCGGGATCTCTCTGAAGCCACAGATGCAAACTACACTGAGTATGTGGCCACCAGATGGTATCGCTCACCAGAACTGCTGCTCGGGTCCGTGTGTGTGTGTGAGAGAGAGAAATCACATTCAGATCATGTTAAAAACATGTCATTACTTTAGTGTGTCACACAAAAACATCTCTCTCTCAGGGCTCCGTACGGTAAGGCAGTGGACATGTGGTCAGTGGGGTGTATTCTGGGCGAGTTGAGCGACGGTCAGCCTTTATTTCCGGGTGAGAGTGAGATCGACCAGCTCTTCACCATCCAGAAGGTTCTGGGTCCTCTGCCTCCAGAACAGATGAAACTCTTCTACAATAACCCGCGCTTTCACGGCCTGCGGGTCAGTCAGTCAGATTTGAGCACATGAATATCTTCTGGGTCATTATGTCATACCATGCTGACTAAAACTGTGTGTGTGTGTATGTAGTTTCCATCAGTGAGTCATCCACAAACTCTGGAGAGAAGATATCTTGGGATCATCAGTCCAGTCCTGCTTGACCTAATGAAGGTATGAAACGCGTGTGTGTGTTTGTAAGAGTGGTTACGTGTGTGTGTGTGTGTGTGTGTGTGTGCGTGCGTGTGCTGTGTGTGAGTGAGTAAGTGTGTGTGTGTGCACGTGCGTTTGCTGTGTGTGAGTGCGTGTGTGTGCGTGCTGTGTGTGTGCGTGCGTGCGTGCGTGTGCTGTGTGAGTGTGTGTGTGTGTGTGTGTGTGTGTGCGTGTGCTGTGTGTGAGTGAGTAAGTGTGTGTGTGTGCACGTGCGTTTGCTGTGTGTGAGTGCGTGTGTGTGTGTGCGTGCTGTGTGTGTGCGTGCGTGCGTGCGTGTGCTGTGTGTGAGTGTGTGTGTGTGTGTGCGTGTGCTGTGTGTGAGTGAGTAAGTGTGTGTGTGTGCACGTGCGTTTGCTGTGTGTGAGTGTGTGTGTGTGCGTGCTGTGTGTGTGCGTGCTGTGTGTGTGCGTGCGTGCGTGCGTGTGCTGTGTGTGAGTGTGTGTGTGTGTGTGCGTGCGTGTGCTGTGTGTGAGTGAGTAAGTGTGTGTGTGTGCACGTGCGTTTGCTGTGTGTGAGTGTGTGTGTGTGCGTGCTGTGTGTGTGCGTGCTGTGTGTGTGCGTGCGTGCGTGCGTGCGTGTGTGTGTGTGTGCGTGCGTGTGCTGTGTGTGAGTGTGTGTGCTGTGTGTGAGTGTGTGTGTGTGTGTGCGTTTTCTGTGTGTTCGTGCGTGTGTGCGTTTTCTGTGTGTTCGTGCGTGTGTGCGTTTTCTGTGTGTTCGTGCGTGTGTGCGTTTTCTGTGTGTTCGTGCGTGTGTGCGTTTTCTGTGTGTTCGTGCGTGTGTGCGTTCGTGCGTGTGTGTTTGCTGTGTGTGCGTGCATGTGTTTGGTGTGTGTATGTGTGCATGTGTTTGATATGTGTTTGTGCGTGTGTGTTTTTGCTGTGTGTGCATGTGTGTGTGTTCGTGCGTGCGTGTGTGTTCGTGCGTGCGTGTGTGTGTTTGCTGCGTTTGTGTGTTTGTGTTTGCTGTATGTGTGTGTGTGTGTGTGTGTGTGTGTGTGTGTGTGTGTGTGTGGATGTGTGCGGGTGCGTGCGTTTGCTGTGTGTGAGTAAGTGTAGAATTATGGGGAATTGGTTGTCAGGATGTTGCGGTGTGGTTGTTAATGTGTTGTGAGATGATCAGGCTGGATGTTATTAAGGCCTGTCACCTGTCCCTCCCCCCCACACACATTAATGACTCTGACATTCATTTATTTGATCCTCTCTTTCTCTTCTGTGATGATGGTTACAGAAAGAAAGATGATGTTACAGCTTGTGAACTGAACATATATTCAGTATTTATGTGATTTTGACAATTTTTTGGCATTTTCAGAACCTGTTGCTGCTGAACCCGAACGAACGCTTTCTGACCGAGCCAAGCCTGAACCATCACGCCTTTCAGACCCAGCGACTGACCGAGCGCCCCGGCCCGCTGACACCCACCCCCATCCGCTCCTCTAAGAGAAAACCTCTTCTGGACAACAGCGCCCCCAGCAGGTCTGGAGGATGACACGATTCTGCTTTAAAGATTCTTGACATTAAAACTAAACATTCATGATAACCTCGCTTGTGTGTTTTTAGGAGTCATGGGGTCAAGACTTCAGGTCACCATCGTTCCAACAGTCGAGACTGCTCTAGTCTGCCTCGTCATGGGCACGAAGACCTTCACCCGTCCAGCACCGAGGCCTTCCTGAACGGCTCGGCACCGTCCGCCAACAGCTTGAGTCCAGTTATGCATCCCAAATCCTTTCAGCCGCTCAATCGCTCTGCGTCCTGCGGTAAAGACCTGGCAAGCCTGCAGCACGCAAAGGACACCAAATCCAAACTCGGCGACTTTGATTTCGGGAAACCGACAGACGGACCCGGAGCGAAATACCTGAAGTCCAACACGCCTCGTTCTCAAAACCGCCATTCCTTTGTGGACGGAAAGAACAACACGCTGGCGGGAGACAGGGAGAAGCTCAGTCGCCACGGCTACGGCGAGACGACAGCGGCGCCTGCGTCATCGGGTGGAAAGGCATCGTCCGCGTACCTGAGCCTGTCGAAGAGTCACGGAGCGCTCGCGGACGCCAAGTCCGTCAGCGACATGCGCCTCCACCCAGACGACCCCGCCGGGTCTCCGCGCTACTTCCCCGGCAGCTGCCTGGACCTCAACATGAACCTGAACCTGCCGGCACCGGGCAGCCCGTCCCTGCAGCACGGAGACAGATCCGGACACAGTCCCGCCGTGGGCCGACGCAGCAAGCTGGAGCGAGAGGGAAGCGCGGTGGAGACGTCCGCCCGACGCTCCTCGTCCCGACAAAAGAACCAACAGCAGAACGAAGGCAACTCCGGCGACTCGCACGACCCTGGAGACGGAGGAGGACTCGCCGCCCCTCGGGATTTCCCGTACGGCGTTGGCTACACCAGCCCCTTCTCCTCCCAGCAGCGCCCCCACAGGCATTCCATGTACGTAAGAAGAGAACGAGGGCGACCTCACGGGGGCGAGACGGGCGGGTTGGCGGTGGGACAGGGAATGCCCACCAGAGCAAGCAGTCTACAGCTCCTCACCCCTCAGCTCCAACATCGAACCCTGCCGAGACACATGGGCAGCTCTGTCTCACGGGACGCGGGGTTAGATGACATCAGGGTGGGTCGAAGCTCGTTTTTTTGTTTCTCTTGTTGTGTTTTGCTGCTTCGGAGCTCTGCGGTGGGCTTTCTAATGCCTGTGAGACGTGTGTGGAGAGAGTCTGAACGTGTAGCTCTCTTCCAAACCCTACGTCTGCACCTTTAAAGCACAAATTTGACTGATCTGAAATGTTCTTTAAGCTCTCTACGTGGGTCACTTTCTAGGGTTTGGAACCGAGCGTGTGAATGAATGTGTGCTGGCCGCTTTTTGCTTTACCTGCTCTCATCTTTCCACGAACAGAACGACACGGCAGCCGCAGAGGTCAGTCACGCGCGACCCTTAATCCGGGAGTCCACGCGGGACAACACTGCCGCCTTTCACATGGCCCGACAAAAGAGCGAGGTCCGCACCATCCAGCCGTCTCTCTCTCTTTCTCTGCTGCCCGTTTC
This sequence comes from Oreonectes daqikongensis, assembly GCA_026939265.1. Lineage (NCBI taxonomy): Eukaryota > Metazoa > Chordata > Actinopteri > Cypriniformes > Nemacheilidae > Oreonectes > Oreonectes daqikongensis. The sequence continues at coordinate 196,484 of JAOTQM010000579.1, forward strand.
TTCTTTGCTTTGCTTTTTTTGCTTTTTTTTATTTACCGGAGAGACAGTGAAGCAGCGTTGGATTAATAGAATTTAATTTCTTTTACTTCAGCTTATTTCAATTTAAAGGAAACTCACATTTATTTGACCGAATCACAAATGTGTGTGTGTTGTAGGGGGGGGTGTATCAAGAGCAGATCGCAGACGACAGCGGTTCGGCCAAAGAGAACCGAATGATTTACAACGACTCTGTTCCACGCCGGGTCGGGAGCTTCTACAGAGGTCTGTACCATTACACACACACACACACACACACGAAAGTGAAATCATGTTTCATTGTGGATCATTTTTGTGTTTATTTTTTAGTGCCGTCCCCCAGACCTGATAACTCTTTCCATGAGAGTTCAGGGGTCACGATGGACGGCAGCCACAACATCCACCAACAACCCTATGACCCCTGGTGAGGTCACAGCTCTTCACACACGTGTGTTTAGAGGCGTTTTTATGAGTGTAACCTGTGTGTCTTGTTTTATGAGGGCGGAGTCTGAGGGGCTGGACAGGAGCCCATCTGAACCAACCAAAGAGAAAGAGAAACAGGGTTTCTTCAGATCCATGAAGAAGAAGAAAAAGAAGTCACAGGCCGTGAGTCCCTGTACTGTGTGTGTGTGTGTGTGTGTGTGTGTGTGTGTGTGTGTGTGTGTGTGTGTGTGTGTGTGTGTGTGTGTGTGTGCGTGTGTGCGTGTGCATGAAGCTCCAAACCCGTCCCGTACATGAGACCTGCAAACGTCTTCTTTAACATTTTAAAGGCTCTCACACTTTTTACTCACCCGTATGAGCAACTTGAGTAAGTACTGCATTTTGATTCAATTGGTTTTTAAGTTAAAGTCGACCCTATAAATGACATCCGGTGACCCAACACAATAAAAACATGAAATATTGATCATAATTACCCAAACAAAACCTTGAGCCAAACTCAACAGATCTCAGGTCAGGGGTGCGGTGTGTTTAGCTCATTTTGTCTCTGTGTGAGTTTTGTCCTCTTGTATTACAGACAGATGCTGGTGAAGACGGAGGTCCAGTCATGAGAAAACCTCTGTTCCCTCTTTTCTCCTCTCAGAGGAGCTTCACTCGGAGCTCTTCTGAGAGGTTTCGCCCCCTAGTGGCCACACAAATGGTACACGCGAGTCTTCATACTGTACATATACTGTACACGTCACATCTCTAACACGCCACAAACTAAACCTCTCTCGCTGCATGAGTTAACACGACTAAACGCTTCTTCCTCATTGGCTGTGATGTCATTATTCGTCTGGATGGGGAATGATTTGTGTGTTTGCATGTCTGTACAGATTCAGATTTGTTTAATTTAACAGAAGCGGTGAAAGCCAAACTAATCCTGATGGTGGTATTATTCTGCATTTTCTCTTAACAAACACAGGTTTTTAAATCAATTTACACAGTTTTTTTTCCTAACATTACAGGTTTAAATAAAACACACTGCAGTCTAATTGAATTTGTCTTCCATTAGGTTTAGTAAAGCAATATTTTGACTTATTTTAATGAGTGAACACTTAATATTTCTTTACACTTAATAATCATGTTACCTGATGATTTCCGCAATACAAAAAATAAAACGTAATATAATAATAAAATAATGTCACCCGTGAAGTGACATTAAAGTCTTTCTACTGCATGATGGAAAAACAAACATGAATACATTTTTGTGCATTTGTACTGTTTTGATGAAGAGATTAGCACAGTTCCAGCGCTGGATGAATTGAATATAGTTCAGCTCAGTTCTGAAAGACTCGCTCTCATTGTTAATTGTAGCGGACTGTTTGAGTGTGATTGACAGCACTGTATCGCGTGTCATTGGTCAGGTGGCGAGCGAGGGGCCGGATCAGGTGCTGATGCAAAAATCGGCACGTTCGTATGGACATCAGGGCAGCAGACATCGCACCCGCAGTAGAGACCGAGAGCGCAGCCGTGACAGAGAGACGGACAGAGAGAGAGACACTGACTGGCCCACAGAGAGAATACCTGACACACACTCTCAGGTAACTGCTTTACCATACTAGTACCATACTTTACCACGTTTACACCCGCTTTACCATACTGTACCCCACTTGATTCGCTTTACCATACTGTACCATACTTTACCACGTTTACACCCGCTTTACCATACTGTACCACGTTTACACCCGCTTTACCATACTTTACCACGTTTACACCCGCTTTACCATACTGTACCACGTTTACACCCGCTTTACCATACTGTACCATACTTTACCACGTTTACACCCGCTTTACCATACTGTACCACGTTTACACCCGCTTTACCATACTGTACCATACTTTACCACACTCGCACCTGCTTTACCATACTGTACCCCACTTGATTCGCTTTACCATACTTTACCACGTTTACACCCACTTTACCATACTGTACCATACTTTACCACACTCGCACCTGCTTTACCATACTGTACCCCACTTGATTCGCTTTACCATACTTTACCACGTTTACACCCACTTTACCATACTGTACCATACTTTACCACACTCGCACCTGCTTTACCATACTTTACCACGTTTACACCCACTTTACCATACTGTACCATACTTTACCACACTCGCACCTGCTTTACCATACTGTACCCCACTTGATTCGCTTTACCATACTGTACCACGTTTACAGTCTCTCTCTCTCTCTCTCTCAGCCTCTGAAGTCCTTGCGGAAGCTTCTTCATCTCACCTCCTCATCCTCCTCTAACCAGACCTCCTCAGACCTGCACTATCCTCTGCCGGCTCAATCCTCCTCCAAAGGTGGGAGTTTCTCGGAGCCCCGCGGCCTCGCCGGCTCCGTGCAGGTCAAAGGTCGTCAGACCGGGTATCCGGCTCCAGGGTCCCTGGAATCCGCCTGGCACTCCACGGCTCTGGGTCGACCCGAGGGAAACCCGTATCCCGACCAGCTGACATCCAAACCGGGCCCAAACGGCTTCAGTCGCCATTTCCGTTCACGACTGCCAAACCTGAATGACCTTAAAGAGACGGCGCTGTAAATGTCACCCAGCGCCCCCTCGTGGACCGTTTCCTCTCGTATATTAAGGTTAGGCCTATGTGTCTGAAACTTTATTTTTGACCTTTTTTAATTGATAGCACTTCTTATATTATTTATGTAAGTCCTGTAATTTTCGTCATTGGATAACTACGATATAAAATAAGATGATATATCCGGATGTAAATGGAAATATATAAATGTATAGCACTGTATGTGCAGGCTTTAGTTTATACTCTGGTTGTAGTATATATTATCTAGTTACTCTTATATTTGCCTAAACAGGTCAAACGATTGATGTATAGATGACAGTATTGACATTTATTTTATAGTTATAGAATAAGACTACAGGATATTATTATGACTTTCTCTTTGAGTATTTCTGTTTACAATTCAGTGAAATGTTAAGATATTAAGACTAACAGGAGCTAATGTAAGAGATTGTGTGCGTGCGTGCGTGCGTGCGTGCGGCCCAGATAACACACGTGTTGTCTTGATGTTTGTGTTATAACATCTTAAGAGGACGAATCTGACATCCGGTCCATCAAATGATAAAGACCGATAGCTCTAAAATACATCCGTGTGTCTCTGGGTTTTGCGTGAGTCTTTTGTAAGCCTTTAAAAAAACACCACAGCCAGTGAAATTTCTCAAACCTTTAAAGGAAAACTAAAGCAAAAACATCCAAATCTGACCAATCATATGAAATGGTTGTGGCTCCACATGCTGGCCGTCCATATCTACTGCAAAAAATCTACACCTTTTGTTAAAACATTTGAAGAGAACATATGAAGAAAATGCTTTTATTATTTTCGAAGCAAGATTACTTTCTATGAAATATATGAGCGTCTCTCCCTCAGGTCTCGAGTTCTTTGAACACCGCAAATACAATTTTACATGCAATATCTGAATATCACATGCAGAGGTTATTTAGATTGTTAAATGTTTCTGTTTAGGGAAATAGAGCCAGTGTGTGTACTTAGGGAAAAGAAATATTTCATGAGATTTATGCAATATGTAATTTAACCAGATAATCCTTCTAAATAAAGAGCAGGTTTCTGTAGAGGAGGCGTGTATGTGGTTAATGATTCATACAGTCGGGTACCAGAGATGTCAAAGACCAGGAGTTCCTGGAAAGCTGCAGGGCATCAGCGATATGCATCTCAATATTCACAGATATAATTCAGATCGTAGTCAGAATATTGTCATAAATATTTATAAATTAGCCGATACGTCACTCCATCGTCTCTGTGCTCCACGTGTTTGTTATGTAAAGGCTGTAAAATCCTTTTCACAGTTGTTGATTTCTGCTGGTGTGATGTGATGGATGATGTCCAGTCTTCAGACTCAAGAGAGAAGATCTTTTACACAACTATAAGATTATGTTTATAAAACTCAAACTGAATCAAAAGCGACTCAGAAACTTGAAAATGAAGAAGAAAATGTTTTCGTTTCAGCAAACATCCACAATAAATCATCAAATGTTTTTCTGCTATACCCGATCCAGTGCGCTTGAGTATGAAAGAGTTTCACGTGTGTATTAAACAAGTCCACATGAACTCAAATCTGACCCTATTTACTTTCTTCACACACATTTATTGTGAACTTTTGTTGGTTTGGTTGAATATTCACGTTTATGTTTATGCATTTTTAAGCTGCTGTTGTAAGTAAACACTCATGTAACATTTGTTGTGACAATCAGATCACATGATAGACGTGTAAAGAAGTGTTAGCATTAGAATACTTGAGCTTTATCTTCGTGAGTTTTGTTTTAGGAGTGAACTCACCTTCAGATTCTTGTCGACTTTATCGCCAATGTTTGACCACTCATGCAGTCAGAAAGGGATTTTTTTTTAGATAATATACATTTTATTTCTGTGCTGAATACAGATGTGCTGACATCACAGTTTTTTACAGTATCTGCTCAGATGAATCTGTGATGTTAATGGGTCACAATTTAGACAACAAATGCTTCATGTTTCAAATTAAATTAATTCAGTTTTATTTCAGAAAAATGACTCGATGACATCTTTGAAACCAACAATAACATTACATCACATTTAATAATAAACGCAGCCTTTTGTCTCTTCTATAAAGACTCTGTGTTTTTCTTATTTATATTTTGTGTACATGCTATGGGTATTTGTTTCTCATTGTATTTATGTTAAGTAATAAAGATACATGATTCAGATGCATTTGTTCATGCACAAGAGCAGTTCCAGACGTATGGCGATGCGTGTGTGCCAGCCCAGCGGCAGAATCCGGATGTACTGAGCCACGATGGGCGGCCGCAGGAGATTCTGAACCGTTGAGGAGCGATCTGTGTTTCCATAAAACACCTGACAGATAAACACAAACAACATTAAAGAAGGTAATACAGTATACACATTGCTGGGGTTCATGTAATTGTGATCGTAATATTTCCCCGGTCCAAAAGCATCAAGTGAAGACACTAAATCTCCTAAATATTCCTCTAAATGAAATTATTATTGTTTGGAAGTATGAAACTTAAACTAAATGAAAATGAGAAATGTTGCTTCAGCAATAAACCAAAGTGGGTTATAATTTTTGCTTCTTTTTTAAATTATTTTGATTAACAGAAATGTTGAATAGCTTTAGTTTTAGATGATCATTTTATTATTAAGAATGGTATTAAGAAAGTAAAAACAGACTGAATGTTATTTCTGAATGTCATTGTCACCCTGTTATTTCCGGTCTGGTCTTTATAATAGATCCAGTTGAGGTTGTCATGGGTTCTGTATTGCAGGCTGTATTTGGTGGTCCATTCATCAGCATCACAGCGTCCCTGAGTGAGGATCCCCGACACCACACGCACCTCCTGAAGATTCACCTGAAGCCACTGACTCGTGTCCTGAAATTTGGACAGCCATGCGCACCTGACAGACACATGAGAGACGGATGAGACACATGAGAGACAGATGAGAGAGGGATGAGATACATGAGAGACGGATGAGACACAAGAGAGGGATGAGACACATAAGAGACGGATGAGAGACACATGAGAAACACATGAGACACATGAGAGAGGGATGAGAGGCACATGAGAGACAGATGAGACACATGAGAGAGGGATGAGACACATGAGAAACACATGAGAGACAGATGAGACACATGAGAGAGGGATGAGACACATGAGAGACAGATGAGACACATGAGAGAGGGATGAGAGGCACATGAGAGACGGATGAGAGGCACATGAGAGACAGATGAGACACATGAGAGAGGGATGAGACACATGATAGAGGGATGAGAGACATGAGAGACAGATGAGACACATGATAGAGGGATGAGAGACATGAGAGACGGATGAGACACATGAGAGAGGGATGAGAGACACATGAGAGACAGATGAGACACATGAGAGAGGGATGTGAGACATCAGAGAGGGATGAGACACATGAGAGACGGATGAGACAGATCAGAGACGGATGAGACACATGAGAGAGGGATGAGACACATGAGAGAGGGATGAGACACATGAGAGACGGATGAGAGGCACATGAGAGACGGATGATACAGGTGAGAGACTGATGAGAGACGTGAGAGACTGATGAGACACATGAGAGGCAGGTGAGAGACAGATGAGACACATGAGAGACGGATGAGAGGCACATAAGAGACGGATGATACAGGTGAGAGACTGATGAGAGACGTGAGAGACTGATGAGACACATGAGAGGCAGGTGAGAGACAGATGAGACACATGAGAGGTGGGTGAGACAGGTGAGAGACGGATGAGACACATGAAATGCACGAGAGACGGATGAGACAGATGAGAGACGCATTGGATGAGACAGATGAAAGACGCATCAGATGAGAGACGGATGAGACAGATGACAGACACACAAGAGACGCATCAGATGAGACGGATGAGAGACGCATCAGATGAGACTGATGAGAGACGCATCAGATGAGACGGATGAGAGACGCATCAGATGAGACGGATGAGAGACGGATCGTCGCAGTGTCATGTCTTAATTGATGACATGATAAAATGTTTCAAAGCTTTTGATGTCAGTCACGTTAACTCTTAAAGGGGTAGTTTACCCATCAACAAATCTCTCTGTGGTTTACACACTGGATTTTAATCTCTCTGGTGATGCTGGTTGTTAATTTAGTTATACAAGTTAAGACTGGTAGACACACACCAACACGCCAGCATCTATTCTGGTTGATTGATTCTTTGGCGATGTACTCTGATCAGATTGTCCCGGGACACTTACCCAAATCCCTGGCTGTTCAGTCTGGCTTTACTCGGAGTCCAGGAGGAGAACCAGCCCACATACTGATCCTGATTGGAGCACGTGATCTGTTCCCCACGCACGGATCCCGCCTCGAACCCTAGCGGTTTGTGATAGGGACACTCTGATGAGAATAGAGGAACATGAAAACATCAGCTGTGAGATGTGTCTGTAGAACCTGTGTGGTCATCATGATCACGTGTAGATGTTTGGCAGGAGAGAGGAGCACTATTTCAGGATCTTTAATCTGAGCATCACATTCCTGCATTAGACATGAGATTATCTGCAGGCGTCCACACACACACACACACACACACACACACACACACATAGCTATTCACTGACCCGGCATGCAGTCCAGGTAAGGGCTCGGTGTGGATGGGGGGATGTTGATGGAGGGGGTGGGTGGGGTGCCGGTGGGTCGAGATTGCAGACAGTCACAGCTGCAGCCCGTCTGTGATTGGTTATCCTTTAGATTCATGTCTTCCTCATCATCATAAGGCCACGGCATCTCCAACTCCTGACACACACACACACAATATGATATGCAAATAATCACACACATGGACCTACACACGTATACTGTACTCACCCCCTGAGTGTTGACCCTATTGAAAACTGTTCCAGAAATCAGAGATAAACAGAAGAAATGAAGATACAATATCAAGAATTGACTGTCTTGCCTATCGATCTATCTAAAGTATTCAAGTGAACAATTTACAAAACAAAATTAAGTTTCGTCATTCAAAAAGCACACATGATAACTCAGAACCGGTAGATTCAAAGTAGATGACAACCACTTAAAGAAAGCCTGTAGAAGATCTTGAAATAACCACATCAGATGGGAGAAAACACACACATTCTGTACCTTGAGTTAAGAGCAACAGTAACACATTCACAATCTTCTTATCCATCGTGTTGAGTAGATGTGTAGTGAGACAGAGAGCAGCAGAATTCAATGTGTTCTGGATTACTGTAATCCACTATACATCCAATAATAATCCTGATCCCGTCTATCAGCATTTGTATTTCTACCAGATTTAAGTAACAGCAAAAGTTTCTCTTCATAAATTGACAGAAATGAATTAATATCAAACTCTTTACAGAAGCAAATTGTCAAAACAACTTAAAAAATACAATAAAGTTTGATCTCATTAGTGAAAAATTTAGATGGAAAAGATTTTGTTTTAAGAGAATGTCCTACTGTATTGCTTTCTATCTTATCTATTGGCTGTTTGTAAGAAACCATCAAGATATTTAAAAGACTTCATTTGTCATGTTTCTTTGTTATTGATCACACCTCACAAATTTCAAAGTTTCGCTTTGGGTACCCAATGTGATATGAATAAATGTTAATAAATTGAATACAAACTAACCTAAATCACAAAAATGAATATAGTTGCTTGGGGGGAGATTCTGCATGTAGCCTATGATCACGAACCGTAAATTCTGTGAACCACACGACTGTCCCGTATGATCGAAGTATCGCGAGAGCGCCTCGTTTAATTCAGAGGAAAAGAGCAGCAATTAAGCCGAAATGTTTCACCTGTGCAGAGATCAGAGCACAAAATAAAACGTTCAGGTGATCGCGACATCTTAAATTATAGCACAGGAAGCGCTCGGTTACTGCAGTATTCACAATACAGTTTTTATTACCTGTAAAGAACATTAATCATGAAACCAACAGCTGACAGAACACAGAAACCACAGAAGAAGAGTGTTGGGATGCGCAAGAGAAACACAGCAGCATACTCAAAAGGTAAACACGTAGACTTTTGACTTCTTACTTTCATTGTAAAGTTGCCGAATTAATGCTAGCAGTAGTTTATTAAATATTTTTTTCTTTAGTTTAGTACAACTGATACAGCCTCTGTGATGCGTCTTCTGACGGACGCACATGCGCAGGTGGGATCAGAAGCCGCGCGGCTCTCCAAGTTCAACCGAAAGCGCGTCATCACTCAGCGTGAGCTCCACGCCGCCGCTGTGCGCGCGCTACGGGACAAACGCGCGTGACGGCGGTGGATTTCAGTCCTGCATTTTAGTTCTGTAAATAGATTTAAATAAAGATGTGTTTTTACGCGATGTCCAGGCTTCTTTTTTTTTTTTTTTTTTTTTTAATATAGGCCTACTGACTGTTAGCTGTAATTTACCCACTTGAATGGAGACTTCAAGAAAACATTTAAATGTACGATAATGGCGTTGGTGTCAATTATTTAAGTACTCTTGCACGTGGTTTTGGGGAAACTAGATCGTTTTTAATTGAGGTTTTGGCATCCTGTGTTCCTCATCTCAGCGGTGACGCGCACGAAATGCACAGCAACAGCAGCGTTATTTTTTTAAACTTTATAATTCGTGATATTCACGATATTTAATGGTTTTACAGGTTATGAAACCACACACATGCGTTTTATATTTAAGTACTTGGTGTTACTATGCTTTTTCAGATTTTGTAGAATTTGACTAAAGACTTGACAAAGCAAGAAATAGTCGCTAGGTGGCGTTTTATTTTTTGTAATTTAATGTGGCACGTCACCCGGATCAATTTAGATTTGTTTTTCTTAAAACCGTGAAATTCAACTTCTAAAATTCCTTTGATATATTTTCTGAACTAACATAACGTGTCTTTACCCAAACTTCTGTAAGTTTTGTTACTTTTAATGTTATGTTCTTTTTAAGAAAAACTTCTGTATCGTTTATATAGATGCATATTTTTATTCTAGTGTTTAAGTATTATATATTTGCATTATCTTGTATGTATTTAAAAAACGAAATTAACATAAGCTAATAGCAAATAGATTTCATGTGTTTATCGAATACAGATTTAACGTATGCTTTTAATTTTGACATTAAAATGTAACCCACTTGAGTTTACTCTCATTACAACTAAAAAACAAAAAGCTCTCTTTCCACCCTAAATCCCCTGACAATCACCCTTCCAACAACACCGTGGCAGGTGTGTCTTTAACGCGGACTGACTCACGAAATAACCAATCGAACGCGTGTGTTCTGAAGAGAGGCGGGAATAACGGTACCTCCCCACCAATGAGGAACCTCCGGATTGATCCTCCGACCAATGACAATAAAGTCGGGAGCTAATGCTGTTTTGCATCTATTGTACACAAGACCCGACGACAGACAGACGCTGTGAAACACTGTGAATCCAGAACTCATGTGAATTCATTCATTCATCAATCATTTACAACCTGACCTCTTCAGAAAGGTACGTCATGTTATATAATATCAGTTTATGGATTTCGTGTTTTAAATGCTTTGCATGCATTAGACATCACGTGTGTCACCTGCTGTAAGTTAAATGCGTGCATTCAATGCAAGCCGATGTGCATAACGCGAAGTGTGTTTATACATTGTGTGCATTCGATTTTTTGACTTCTTAAGGGTCGTATTTAATCTATTTTAGCTGACTAGACATGTTCTAGTTTAATGATTACTAAATAAAGAGCGTTTGACTATAAGGTCTATACATTGTTGTGTATTAGTGTGTTTATTGTTGCCTCGTTATTTCTCCATTAACTTCACACAATGCAGATCCTGTGCCAGTAAATCAGTTCATTATCTCAGATTATTTATATCACAGTGACTGGGGTCTTTATTCTGGGATTTGTATGCAAGGGACATGATATCATTTTGTTTTATTACTAGTATTTTGTATTCAGATGTCTTGTCAGTGTCAGTATCTGCATTCATGTATGATGGGGTTTGATGAAATGGCACATTTCTGTATGAGCATCGGCTCTGTCACCACACATCATGTCTTCTTACTGCTGTTAATCCATTTAGAGAAGATCTCTGATCTCTGATCAGTGTTTGTGTCCCCACAGATGCAGTTCATGTTGTTGTTCAGCAGGCAGGGAAAGCTCCGGCTGCAGAAATGGTACGTGCCGCTGTCCGACAAGGAGAAGAAGAAAATCACACGGGAGCTGGTACAGACCGTTCTGGCCCGGAAGCCCAAGATGTGCAGTTTTCTGGAGTGGAGAGACCTTAAAATCGTGTATAAGAGGTCAGTACAGAGTTCTGATTCAGGAAGTTTGGTGTTTTTGAAATAGGGTTTCATATCCCAAATGCAGAGACAACTACAGTATTAGATACAGTAACACGTAAACAAAAGTGTCTAGATGTTTGCCTTATATTACATTTACATTATGGCATTTGGCAGATGCTTAAATCCAAAGTTACTTACAGTTAATTCACATTTTTATATGTCTGCGTGTGTCCTGTTGCTTTAAGTTTTTTTTGTTTCAATATTGTGTCCCAAATAATAGTACAATGAGTAAATTCTTACAACGTTCTTAAGTCATCATCAGTCAGACTTTAAAAATGTAGTTTATGCAAACTGACATGCAAATAGTCTTCATGTGTTAATCCGGGTTTTATTTCTAGAATAGAAATGTTTGGCAGTCAAACTCAGAAGTTAATGAGTTAGGGTTTCTGTTTGTTCATCCATGCTGTAGAAAAATAACCTTGTTCCCAGATGTCTTTAAATATTAGCCCAGCTTTAGTTTAACAAACGCTTCCTAACCGCAACAAATCTGTACACAAGGAATTGATAAACTAGACAAAAATGAGGGTTCTGAAATATCTGCATTAAGATATTTTTATATGGACTACAATCGTTTAGATTGTAGTTGTTGACTCTTTCCTGTAGCTCAGTGGTTAGAACATGGCGCTAGCAAATGTGTAAATGTAGATTGTAAACATGTCAATGTGTCAGGTGGTTGGATGGCAAGCTTTGTATAATAGCATTTATGTATTTTTACATTCATGCATAAAAAAATCAAGGTGGCATTTGTTGATTTTATGCTTTGGTTTAAAGTCTAAAAATGTAGTATAAAGTCAGAAGTATAAGAGTTTATATATAAATGCCTAAAATAATATTTAATGTGTACCACTGAGCTGGAGTTTTAAAGATGTTTTCATGCAAAGCTTGTTTCTGGGCACAGAATAATGAACGGGAACGTAGTTGGTTGAGGAATTTGTCGAGCGCTGATGAACATGACCTGATTTTCAGGGCCACATGAGGCCGTTGACAGACATTTTGTTCGGAGCTCATTTAGTCTGTATGGATTTCCACACAGAAGCTTGAGCTCGGGATGAAAGCCATTGTTCTGTCTGATGGGCATGGGATGGTGATGTTTCCATGGCAGCAGAATGAGGGTGGGGGGGCAGACATGGTGACCTGGGAAATGACTGACAGACACACACACACACACACACACACGTCTCAGGTCTTTCAGTAATACACCTGTAGGGTTTTTATGTGTCTGTCAAACACATATGATCACTGGAATGTAATAACGCACGTCTCACCAATAAACTGCACAAATCTGGTTGTGTGTGTGTGTTTTGTGGTAGATTTGTGATGTGGTATTGTCCTTTCATTGTGTTGTGTTGAAATGCGCAGTGTTAGGTGATTGTTATTCAGCGTTGTGAGTGGTTTTAAATCACGTCTGGTTTATTATTCACTGTGTTTCTCTGTTATATCAGCAGCTGAAGTATTTTTATGTCTCTTTTGTTTTTTAATTTCATTCAGTTGTGATTTCCTCAGCCCTTCAGGGTTTAAGGGCTGCTGAAGAGCGAAAGCAGAAACACAAAAACCGATATTAGTCAGCAGCTCTTATAGATGCTGTGATTTTCATATGAAGATAATGATGTTTACTGCATCCTGCTGACAGTAAATACATCAAAACAGATATACAAAATATTTTCCTTTTAATTCAATAAACAAAACAGATGAAGATGTTGAAATGACTGTAATATTAACAGTATGTTTAAATTGTCCTTTTTTAAGGAAACAAATCATTTTTATGTTATGTTATAAGAGAAGTTCAACATGTCAACCTTGTGCCTTCTATTACAGTTTTGTACCTTTTTTAGATTTGAAATAATCATACACACACAAATAATATATTTAAATTGATTATTTTTTATTTCATTCAAACTCGTTTGTAACCTGGTTTTATGTGGTCAGAATAATGGCTGTCAAATGACTAATCATATGCATAATAAAAGTTTTTGTTTACATAATTATTATACACAGTACACACACATAAATTATGTATAACATGTATAAAAATAAAATATATTTAAGAAAAATATAATATAAAACTTTGTTTAATATACATTTTTACAATCATATTTTATATATAATTATACATGCATGTGTGTGTATTTATATTAACATTATATAAATTATTATTACACAGTACACACATATCGTATGCAAAATAAAAGTTTGTTTACATAACATTAGTCACCAATAATCGTTTGCCATCATTTTAAATAGCTTTTGATGTTTTTATCATCTGCTTTGCACTATGTTGAGATTATTTAGTTCTCAGTCATGCTAAAAACACAGTGATACACAACATGTGTTGGTAAACATCTACGTTGCTCTTCTCAACAGACACGATATAAGAAAAGATTGTATTTAAAGCAGAAGTCATTGAGACACATTAAAGAGAGTAAATGAATGTATGAGCGTGGTCTCTGCTGAACACAGCAATACTTTAACACCGGCAGAAACGCTGGTTCAGCATCTCTCACAGCTTCCAGATATTCAGACAGAGACTCTCATCTGTAATACACACATAAATCAAGTGTTTGAGCAAAAGCTAAATCTTGTTCACATATTGATCATGAAGCATTTTTAGTGGCCACTAAGACACAATTTTTACCTGAAAAAAAAGACCAATGAGTAAAAATGTTGTTAAACGAAATCCAAACACAGTTTCCTCCATTTCAGTCAACAGTCTACAAGCATGAATCGTCCTAACTTAAAAACGTTGGTATATTTTTGGTCAACCAGCTGACTTTTATAGAGATGAATTGGTGAATTGCTTCATTGTTTTCCTCATGTTTGTAAATTGCTTTCAATATAATCATCTGCGAAATGCTGAAATGTAATTTATAATCTTATTGTGAATAAGTTCTGTTATAAAGAAAATAATTCATACATGTTTACGACTATCATTATGACTTTAAATGAGCCATTTTTGCACTTTTTTGCCAATAAGTCTGTTTGCGTTGTGAATATTGGAGTATGTCTACATACAGTCATTTACAGCGTTAGCATTAAATGCTTTGTGTTGTTGACAGATATGCCAGTCTGTATTTCTGCTGTGCCATCGAGGATCAGGACAATGAGCTGATCACTCTGGAAATCATCCATCGATACGTCGAACTGCTGGATAAATACTTTGGCAGCGTAAGTCTCTGTTGATAAAGCCTCAAGTGTGTGTGCGCGTGCGTGCGTGTACGTGTGTACTGAACGTTCTTGTCAAACTCAGGTCTGTGAGCTGGATATCATCTTTAATTTTGAGAAGGCTTATTTTATCCTGGATGAGTTCCTGTTGGGCGGCGAGGCGCAGGAGACCTCCAAGAAGAACGTGCTGAAGGCCATCGAGCAGGCGGATCTCCTGCAGGAGGTGAGAGCGATCTGTTACCTGCTTAGATCAAAACCACATTTATGAGCGTTGAGGATTTTTAAGGAGCAGCTTGCGATCTTTGATAGAACCGCGTTTGAGTAACGTGTACATCACACTCCATACGCGAATGCAAACGCAGAAGCGCGTTGAGCGTGTTGTGTTGTATAATGTGTGATCGTACGCTCATTGAACTGTGTGATGTAAAGGAGACCGAGCTTTAAAACAGCACGTCTGTAATGTGCTGACCAGTGTTTCGGCTTCACTTGTGCTTCTCTGAAATGTAGAAATCTCGCTCTTTCTGAAAGTGTGTGTGTGTGTGTTTCCCAACCTTCCCGATGCTAGCAAAACAAAACACTCCTTTGTTCATGTCATTGTAGAGGGATTGAGTTTTACACACAATATTCAGCTGCTGGACTCTGATATCTGTCCAGAATAAACTGAAGTTTGTCCTACCTGATGTTCATTTTTTTTATTATTTGCTGATATATTGACTGTCCTAAAGACTGTAAACAGCGTGACTTTGATCATTTGCACAGTCCAAAATGTTCATGTATACATCCACACAGGGTTTGTTAAAGTCTGCTTTACTTTAGTCAATAGTTATATATATATATATTCATACAGGTGGGCTGAAATACTGTAACTTTTGCTCTTTGTGCATAATTCCCACACTTCACTTCAAACGCAGGATATTCAATCTTTCTGTTTTTATTTTTTTATTTTCTGTCGATTCAGTGTCTGTCGTGCAGCATTGCTTAACGTAAGGGCTGCGTGAAATTGAAGAAAAGTGCAATAACTCGCTACACGATGCAATATGCGATAATGCTTTTCGTTTGTAAAACGAGTTTAAATTCTATTTAAAGTCTGAAAATGATACAACCAACATAGATGTTTCACATTCTTTCTGGGAATAGAAAGCATCAGTGTTTCTGCCTCAGCAGTCTTTCTGCTTTTGAAGCATTAATATAATGCATTTATGTTGCATTTACATTTTATGCATTTGGCAGATGCTTTCATCCAAAGCGACTTGCATTGCATTACGTTTATCTATGTGTGTTCTTTGGGATTGAACCCACAACCTTTGTGGTGTTAGGGTTACATAAAATGTGATGCGTATGTGTATGTATCTCACAGCCCTATTTAACATGAACATATTTCATCTGAGGTGTTCCTGTGTCTGATATCTTTCGTGTCTTTATCTTCTCTCCGTCTTACTCTTTCCCGACCCGACTGTTGTGTTGTGATTTACAGAATCTAGATTTTCCGATCCGTCTGCTTCCAGGTATGATTTATGGATTTTTGATTAGGAAACCCACATCATGCTGTTGTCTGTAGCTTTAGTTATTAATACCGAAACCCAGCACAGAGTTTGAGTTTTGCTACAGAGCAAATCTAATCCGCTTCGTGAAACAGGAAGTTGGTGACGTTCTTGAAATGAGTTTGAATTATTAATCCGCACCAAACCTGTCAGGAACGTGTCCAGGTCAGCCACAAATCCAAAGCAAAATCTTGTTCGCATAATGATAATGAAGCATATTTTAAGACACAATTTTTACCTGAGAATTAAATGAATAGAAAAAAATAAAAATGAGTAATTGTATGTGGAATCATTTGGGAAAAAAGTCACACTGTATATATCTTTTGGTTTTTTGGCTGATATCTCAGACGCGTTCTTGAGATTTACCCGTTTAGTTACTAGTGAACCTGAGCTGGTTAGTTGTTCCCTGTATATCATCAGAAATGTGTTTTTCCAGCGCTGTTATGACAAGGTAAACCAAAAAGGTAGATTAAAGTAGATTTAGAGATTGAAAGTGAACAGACACATTCTACACATTCTCATCTCTGACCGGAGCCGAATTAGAAGAGAGATGTGACCTAAATGTGCAGTTAACTGAGAGATTCAGTGGCTTTTGTTCTTTATTCTGTGAGATCTGCATCACTTTTAATGTCACTGAGAGATTCTAGAGTTATAACACACGGTATGTGCTGATCTCAGGTCAGATGTGCGTTTTAGTTTTTAATGAGTCGAGATGGTTTGCTGCTGGATTTATATAGTGTTTGTTTATATGAAGTGAGTGAGCGTGTCAGTCATGACTCTTGCGTTCTGTGTTTTAATATAAACGGTTTTAAATGATTAAATGATTTTTTTATTTATTTAAATATATTTGTACATTTTTGGTAAAATCGCAATAAAAATCAATACTTAATGTTTCATACATTAGATTATAGACTTGTTTAGAGCTACACCAATCCTAATATTATACATTTTAGGTGACGACAGTATTAAATTATAACATTATTTTATAGGTTATGTCCCTTTCTAGTATATAAGGAACTAGTCCATTAATAAATAATTATATTATTATAAATGGTGATTATTGACTTGTGTACCCAAAGAAAATCCGCCCTAGATAACAAATTAGCCTGACATTGGCTAGTATAATGTTAATAAATCATTTCCTGGATATGGTTTCTCCAACGATGTCATGTTATAGAACAGGTCGTTTTGATTGGCTGGTGTTTTTGTTCATAGAGCCAGACTGAAGACTGGGGAGGTTTGGCCAATGAGGAGATCTTATAAGAGTCCCGCCCACTCTGTCAGCTTGATTGGTAAATGGTGTGATTTGCCTGGTTTGTGATTGGGCATGATGACGCTTGCTCTGATTGGAGGAGATGTGGTGATGTGAGCGGGTGCCTTAGTTTGAACTCTTGACCTTTGACCCACAGCACTGTCATAAGATTTAGGCTGCATCCCGATTTACATACTTCTGATAAGAGACTCTGTAGTCTTAATATTGTGTTTTATATCTTTATTATTACTACTTGTGTTCTGATATTTAAAAAAACTATACAACAGTTTTCTATAATTTTCGACCATAATGCACTCCTCATTTGTTCGCAGCGCAAGGGCTTGTGGGTAATATTAGTCCATGTGTTGTTTTATGATTACCTCTTTTTGGGATGTAATCTGACATTATAATGCATATGCAAATTGGGATGTAGCATCAGTCTTAAAGGGACAGTTCAACTAAAATGAGTAGTTTAATAAGCATTGAAGCAATAATAAACATATTGTCTTTGTTATTTCTTAAAATCGCTTTTCGGTTTAAACTTTTGAGAACTTATTTGTTATATCTGGATCTTGACAGATTTGCTCACTGCAAATATTGTCCAAATTTTTGGGGAAAATGTTTTTTATGGCAAGTCTATATATTGATGTTTAAAGGTGCTCTGTGTTTCCGCTCACTCGCTCTCCTCCATCAGACGTGATGCCTGATGAGAACTAACTGAGCTGGATAAGAGAAACACATTTAACTTCATTTTCATTCCCTCTGATGATGTTTCAGATCTGAGGACGTCTGAACGCCTGTGAATGTGTCTGAGCTTCAGTTCTATACCACTGCAGCCCAAATACATCACAGCATACGCTGCCAAACCTCTCATGACCTCACAAATCAAAATAAGAAATTATGTTTTGCAGAAAGAAAATGAAAATTTTCATGACATGCACATTTCCCCCATATTTATTTAGTCTCAGTACGGATAAATGTGTAAAGTAGAATAAAAGGATTTGTGTTATGATGTAAACATGTTTCTCAGAATAATTTATCTGAACACATTTTGGGTAGAAATGTGCCTGTGTCATTCAAACAACATTAACAAAAATCTTCTTACAGCAAAACAGAATCTTCTCTTTTGATGATTTAGGATATTAATAACCAGATTATTATTTCATGCTCTCTAAGATAACAGACATCTGTTCTACTTTATTATCCGGGTGTGATTTTTTTTTTTTTTTTTTTTTCATTTGAATCATTTAAACCGATTAGAGCTTTAACACAATCTCGCTGTTCTGATGTATTTACTGAGCTGTTTTTAACTAAAAGCGCACAATCTCTCATTCCCTGCGCTGCGGGTTCACCGTCAGCTAATGAGAAAATCACTCCAGAACATTCCACACGGATTCTGAGCTCAGAGTCCTACGGCGTGCGCTGGGAGCTGTTACTGAGATGAGATGAGATGAACTTGTGGAAGTGAGAGAGAGAGAGAGAGAGAGAGAGAGAGAGAGAGAGACATCAGATAAATAGATAAAGTCAGACAGGTGAACCGGCTCAGAGGATTTGTTGTGGCTGTTCTCAGGTCAGTTTTTCAGTGTGTCTAATGTTCTGCTGTTTTGTGTGTGTAACGTGTGTCCTGCAGGTGTTCTGAGTCCAAACACATCTGCTGAGTCCTCTGGACTCTTCCAGAGTTAAACTCACTCAGACCAACACGCCTCAGGTGTGTGTGTTTGTGCGTGCGTGTGTGGTTTTTTTTTTTGCGTGCGTGCGTGTGTGTAGCTGTCAGGAAGAGACTGTAGATGTAACCGACCTCGTGTTTGTGTCTAGCGGTATCTTAGTATTATCACTCGGTTATTGTTTGTTATTTGTTTGTGTGTTTTTAAAGGTAGATGATAGTACCTTGAGAAATGCTCACATTGTGTTGTGTTTGACAACACACCAGTTGATACACAAAATAATAAAGACACAAGTTTATTAATGTCTGTCAGTTGTTTTATTATTGTTACAGTGAGTATTTGAGTCATCTTTTTTATTTTATCATCTGATACAATTATAACAGGAGCTTTGAATCGAATAGATTCAGCTGTAGCTATGAATGTGTAAACAGGTGTGTGTGTGTGTGTGTGTGTGGTCCCAACCAGAGTGACTTCATGTTCATGTTGTGTGCACACTACACAGGTGTACAGATGTTGTGTGTTTTTCACTGCATGTTGTCCTTCTCGTGTCACGTATGTTTTTCACATCTGTACCTGCACAATTATAACGTGTGTGTGTGTGTGTGTGTGTGTGTGTGTGTGTGTGTGTGTGTGTGTTTGTGTGTGTGTGTGTCTCCTTCAGCCGCGACACGATTACTTTAACGTGCCTGTGTACTGATTGGCTGTCGCTGTTCGTCCTGCATGCCGTGCCCCTCCCACCGCACTGCCCGACTGCTGGCTCCGCCTCTGCCTCCACACCGTCCTATCACAGAGCTGCACCTCGGATCTTCACTGTGTGTTATTTATCTGTTGACTGTGTGTTTGTGATGTTTTATTCATTTCACTCGGTGACATTCATTCATGTACAGGACGTTATTTCAGATTTATACAAAAATCACCGCACTAAAGAAGTTTTTAAACTTTAGCCTTAAAGACATTTTAGCAACAGAAAAATCATTTTCTTAATCAGCATTATTGTCTCGTTTATTCCATTATAACATCACATCTGTACAATTCACAGCCGAAGCAACAAAATTGCATAAAATATTGAATACATTTAAGTTCATTTTATGTATTTTCTTCTAGACTTCTATTGTAAGGGATGATTCTGGACTCTCCTAGAAATGACTTTCAGGTTATATTTATTGAATACAAGTAGATTTTTAATCATAATAAAAATGAACTCTGTTATAAAGTCTTCACTCAAGTCCATTTAGTTCTTTTTACTGGAAAACGAGACTAAAATACTGATAAAGGATTACATTTTAACCATCTTGGTTTTCTTCCAAAATGTTTTTGTTTTTGTGTTTTATTTTCTGAGGTGGGTTTGTATCTCTGATATGAGCTCTAAACTGAATTACTGTGTATACTGTGCTACATGATGTGATTATTGTTTGTCGTAACAACTTATGATCGTGTTTTTCTTGATTAAATTAGAGAAAAGATATAAGTTTCGATTTAAATAACACATTCAATTGTAGTTTCATACAAACTGTTTTAAACTGTCTCTGTATTAGAGAATAACATACGGCATCTCACTTTCACTGATTCAGTATTACAATCGTTCAGCATCATCTGTTCGATGCCATATATTTGTTACAGGAACAGTTAGATGTTTTAAACTAGTGCTCCTTTACTGTAGTACTTTATATTATATAACATAATTCATTCTTTATTTATCGAGTTTGAGTTTCAAACACGTTCATTCTTAATGCACAGTTTGTGTCGTGAATCCACTTATGAAAATATGATTGTTTGGATTTGGTAAGAAATAATCAGAATCAAGCATTGAAATGAATGAATTTATGAAAACATACTGTAATTCTAATTGAGGTCATTCATATTCATTTATGCTGAAATTTGTTTGAATAAATATATATTTTTAGATTGAAATGTTTCAAGTGTCAAGATGTTTATTTTCATCTGTCCATTCTTATTTTGTGGGAAACAATGTGTAGATGAGCATAAAGTGCATAAAATGTATCAAAGAATCTGACAAAAGACAAACCAGGAGGAATTATAAGAATAAACACCACACACAATAGCAAAAGTCACATGCAGTATGAATAAGACAATCACAGTAAAAATTACATCGCAAACACATTTTTCTACTGTTAATTTCTTAACAACAAACTCAAATTGCCCATATACTCACAATAGAGTTTGACGTCATTCTGGTGTTGAACCGTCACCCGCTTTTCACTTTAAAACTGAAGGTTCTTCTGTAAGTTTTAAGATGCAAATCAAGAAGCATTTTTATCCACAAGCTCTTAATGCTTTTAAGCCCAGATGCTAACAAGAGAATTATATCAAGATTTGTAAATGAGACATTTTGCAACCTTTTTTTAAAGGGTGTAAATATTTTATTTTTAACCATTGTTTTCAAACTTTTAAAAATTCTCATGTTTCTTGTTTTGTTCCCTGTTTTTTGCTGGGCTGTGTTCAGGATGCCAAAGTAAGTTCAGGTGTGTGTGTGTGTGCGTGCGTGCGTGCGTGCGCGCGCGCCGTCATTGTGTGTTTCTGTCATCAGTGAATCGTTGTGCGTTCAACCCACGTGGATTATTTTTGGATGTCACATGATAAATTTAGCTCGACTCTCATCTCCATGTGCTTCATACATATCAAATAAAACAGCTGTGCATGAAGGGGTAACATCATCATTTAAAACTCTCACTTTAAATTTATAATTAATATTTTACCCAAAAATGAACATTCTGTAATTTATTAAGTTGTTCCAGACGTTAGAGAGATTTTGACAAATGTAAAGAGATTTAAAGGGATAAATGGATTTAAAACATGAAGAAGATGAAGTGTTCATGTTGGGTGAAATGTTTTACACACAGAATTTTGTTTTTGGATGTCACTCCTTGGCGAGCGAACAAAACCCATCAAACACAACTCTTGTCTTGTCTCTATGGTGTTTATGATGTGTGTTATAAAAAAGAAATATTCTCTCCTTTAAAAGGTTTATTCATTTTTATAAACTATATTATTATTAAGAGCCTAATTAAATTATTCCTTTAGTTTATATTCAGTAATACAGAAACTCTTTTCCTTGATTTTTTTAATGTTTTTTTAACTATTCCCATTGTGTTTTGTATTTATTTAATTGTCAAACTTTTAATTGTTTTTTTTTGTTATTTTCTGTTTGCATATAAGAAACTTGTACACTTAAAAGTATAAACAAAATTGAACAATAATGATTATGTATAAAGAGTTTTAAACAACAATTTAAAATGAAGGATCAGTGAATCTATAAAAGCATTTATTTATCAACAGTGAAAACAAGCCCGTAAAAGCATTTACAGCATTTCTGAAAACATGTGACAGTTTCATCTGTGAGAGTTTGATTGGAGAAAATGTTCATCTCCTTCCACAGGAAGCAGAAACTCCCCGCAGCGTCCTGGAGGAGATCGGACTCACATAAACCCACCGCTCGACACGACCAAACCCACTGAGAGCCTGTTCATTTAAACATGTAGCGCACGCACGCACACACGCGTTTAATGTTTGATGTTTACTGAAGTTGAATTAACACACACTAAAATATTGCTGTGATCTGATGATGATCTACTATCACACAATTCTCCTGCTGAAACTTTTTATATTCTTAAGATTCTTTCACATCGGTATCTGTAGATGACACGTGTCCGCCATTTTGGAACGCTCAACATTTCAGTGATTTTATGACGTGCCACAACATTGCACAGCTTATGGTTATAAAAACTGCTGAGATTTGTTATTGTTCTATATGTATCATCTCAATATTACAGTCTCTTTTAAATGTTGTTGCTCAACAGGTTTCTTTTATTTAGTTGCATTGTGTTTGTTTTGACATTGTTTGTGTTTTGCTATTTACCACATTTCGTGTGTCATTTAGTTTTAAATAGGACACGAAATGTGTTGTCCAGGAAATAACACAGAGATGTTTTGTTTTAGCGTGTGTGTAACAGTTGTAGTTCTCCAGTATTTACAGACTTGTTGACTTTTGTTCCAATATGACGGTGTAGCAGCCAATAGAAACAGTGTCAATTGTGTGTATATTTACCATATTGTCCTGAATATACTACAACCCCCATTTTGAAGAAGTAGCTTTTGGAGAGAAAAAACTCTTGTCTTACAAAGAAAATGCATTTACCTTTATTTGATTGTATATATTAATAGGCCTATGGTAAATGGGTAAAATGT
Source organism: Oreonectes daqikongensis (assembly GCA_026939265.1). NCBI lineage: Eukaryota > Metazoa > Chordata > Actinopteri > Cypriniformes > Nemacheilidae > Oreonectes > Oreonectes daqikongensis. The sequence continues at coordinate 219,663 of JAOTQM010000579.1, forward strand.
GAAAACCATGTAGCCAAAATTTGATTAACATAAGTGAAATCTGTCTAGAGCATACCAGCCCATTTTTCAGATTTCCAAGATAAGAACATCCTCTTATATTCGGGACAATATATCATACAGTAGCCTATGGATTCTCTGATGTGACAGAAAAGCACTATTTGTCATGTGATGCTGTTCCTGTGCACATGACACAATTGTGTCGAGTCTGATCTGAGTCATGTGAAAGAGTCTCGAGTAAAACACACACATTTATCACAGACCAAAAAACCCGTTCACAAAACCAAAGAGTGTTTTACTTTTACTTTCAGGTGAAATATCAGCACACCGTGTGTGTGTGT